>QANX01000109.1:0-15370 GCA_003254975.1 Ochetophila trinervis
TTTCGACTAATTATATATTAGCTTATCAAATTGAACTAATTTTGTTGTTACTCCGTGATTTTTTGGAGGCCCATAGTCTTTCTAGATAAAAAAAATAAACTATAAAGTCACTTATATAGCCATACCATGTTAAAATGTAATAATTCAATTTTTTTTTTGAAAAACCATAGGCCTTTTCCTAAGCCCCAGAGCTCCGCCCAACCCAGTACCCCACCATCCATTTCTTTTTCTTAGTTCTCCTCCATATATTTATTTATTTTTATGAAAACTGCTCTTTTTTATTTTTTGACTTAGGTTCCACATCCCAATATGAAAGTTATGAACCAAGCAATTCCTATGTGAGCTACGAGTTCTCCATTAAAGCTTTCAAAGTCAACAATTTCAAAGCTATCTATCCACTATTTGTCAGCCATTTAAAGCTTCGGATTTAAAGTTGCTTTTATCTACTACAGTACTGTTCAGAGTAAAAAAAGAAAAAGAAAAAAGGAAGATTAGTTAGAAGAGGAAAAAAGCAAGGAAATATGGGAAACAAAACGATTAGAAATTTTGATAAGGCTGTTTGCATTTTCTACGTAGTTATAAACTCTGATATGGTATGTGACTTTTCTAGTGAGCGAGCTCTGCGTTTTCTGCAAAGTTATAAAATTAAAAAAAGAAAGCAATAAAAATTAAAGATTATTCTTTTTTGAATAGTAGATTTTTTTTTATTCGGTAAAGAGTGACGATCTGAGCTAGAGAGTGTGTGAGAGATGATCTCACATCATGCAAGAGAGATCGTTTACAAAGGGCGTACAAACATGAAGATAAAATTGAAATGAACAGTTAAGTGGACAAAATTATCAACTTTAGCAAGCAGTGAGGTTATCTCCACAAAAGGTCCAACGGTAGACATCCGTACCAAAACCTCCCCATCTTAGCTAAGCCTGTAGTAACTCATCCATTGGCCCAATAACATTTGGAAATTTTGAGAAAATTTTGAATATTTGATGGGCTGGACTTTTGGGTCTCAGTGCTAATATATTTATCATTTGGAAATATAAGAAAAATAAAATACAAAAAATGAAACAAATAAAAAGTGGTGCATATTTAAAAAGACTATTAGAGACCATTTTTTTAAATTTAATTTTTAAACTAAACGACATAATAGATGCCTCTTTGTTAAGATAGAATCCATTAATAAACCAAATGAAAGTATTTGTTAAAATAGAATCCATTAATGACCAAATAAAAATACTAAAATTGACACCTTGGTATCTACATTTGATAAACTAATTTGATATTTATAATATCACTCTAACACATAGATTATAGAATTTTGAAAGTCCCTAAACACCCATATAGTAATATGATATTGGGTCTGCATAATTTAGACATGTATCTAAAGCTATATACATGCAATAAAGTTTGCAAGTGTTTATGTCCAAGATTTGTTATATATGTTAGATATACGTTTTATAATGAATAAAAAATTAATTTTTGAAAATATATGATTGTTGAGTTATGAAAACTTATAATAGTTTAATTGAATTTTAAGATTTATGTTGTTTCCCAAACTTTGTGTATGTATTCTTCTCTAAACCGGTGTGTCTTTTTAAACAATTATGTCTTTTTCTAAGAATCAACATGTCTATTCTTGATGTCTATGAAATATTGTGTCTAACCTTCGTGTCTTTAAGTTCTATCAATACCATATATACTATTTTTCAAGGTACTAAGAAAACAATTGAGTGTGTCTTAGAGAAAAATTAAAATTTGTTATTCTTCGTCCTTTTGGATTTGGAGTGCAATTATATATTCAAAGGAGGAGATCATTTTATTCTAGAAGACAATCATTGTAGAACTGTGAAGCATTGTAGCAGAGAAAATATTGTCTTAAAAAAAAAGAATCAACTCTTGCCTCAACCTATCTAACTATTTAGAGTTTTAATTCTAATAAAAATACCGTGATTTTTTTTAATATATATATGTTTGTTGTTTGATCTATATATCTAGATGTTTTGGATACTAGTTTTATAACAAAATATGCTAGAATATATATGATATATGTGGATGAATTTAGTAACGGACAATGTGCGGTAACAACTAAAATTGTCCTAATAAAAACGGTATTGCCTTTCACACCTATAATTTTAAGATTGTAAGAATATATCTAACAATTTTCATGTAGTTCATCATTATTAACAATAATATTAATATTATTATTTTTAAAGAAAAAATTATTATGTATCTCACAACACAACAAAGCGCTTTACTATGAATAACAAAACAATGGGTAGGTTAACATTATTATATACATGTAGTCCATATAATTGCTATCATAAGGTTTTCATATCAAATTTGTTCATGCATTTTAGGATTATTATCATTGCATATTCCTAAAGTATATCGAATTTTATAAATTAGTCATTCAACTTTTTTTCTTTTGCAAATTAGTCCTCAAACTCAGCTTGACGCATCACTATTAGTCTTTTTGATAATTTCCATCGATTTTTGCCCCGTTAAACGCATGTGAGCGTATTCTGAAGGGCAACAATGGTCGTTTCACATCTAGCCTCTCAAGGTACTAAGAAAACAATTGAGTGTGTTTTAGAGAGAAATTAAAATTCTGGTTCGTTGTCCTTTTGGATTTAGAGTGTGACTATATATTTAAAGGATGAGATCGTTGTATTCTGGGAGACAATCGATGTAGAACTACATATCACCGCAACAGAGCGAGTATCATCTTGAAGATAGAGAGTTCAACTCTTGTCTCGACCCATCTGACTACTTGGAATTTTAATTCTAATAAAAATGCTAGTGTATATATATATATATATATATTTATATATGTTTGTTGTATATATCTATATGTTATGAATACTAGTTTTATAATAAAATATGCAGGACTATATATAAAGTATGTAGTGAATTTAGTAATAGAAAAAATGCGGCAATAACTAAAATTAACTTAGAAAAAACTGGTATTGCCTTTCACACTTATAATTTTAAAGTTGTAAGGTCATATCTAACAATTTCCATGGAGTTCATCATCATCATCATCAACATCATCATTATTATTATTATTTAAAAAAAAAGTCATTATATATTCCACAACTTCACTATGAATGATGAGAAAATGGGTAGATTTGCATTATATACATGTAAGTCCATATAATTGAAGGTTTTCAAATAAAATATGTTCGTGCATTTTATGATTATTATTATTCTAGATCCCTAAACTATAACTTTTTTTTTTTTTTGGGTAAAATGTCCCTAAACTATATCGAGTTTAATAAATTGGTCATTCAACTTTTTTCTTCGCAAATTAGTCCTCAAACTCAGTTGGACCCATTACCGTTAGTCTTTTTGATAATTTCTGTCAATATTTGCCTGTTAAACACACACAAAAGTATTCTAAAGGATAACAAAGGTTTTTTTTTCACATCTAGCCTTTCATTCACTCTTTACCCCTACAATCTCTGCAACTCTTTCTCTTCTCACTGAAACTCGAAAACACCTCATTTTCTCACTACTCTAGGATATTTCCACCTCTTTCCATTTTTATGCAAACAAATCAAGAGCAAAAAAAAAAAAGGAACAAAAAACTAAGAGGGATCTTTGAGATTGGAAATGGAATTTGTTAGAATTGAAGAATTTCTTAGTTTAGAAATAGAGTGGAGGATAAGGTTAGTTATCAACAAGTATTACTGCTCTGGCATTGCTTTTCAAAATGGATTCCATTCTATCCATTAGCGTCGAAAGTTCATGCTTTGACGGTGGATATTAGGTTGGGTCCTCGAGTTAACTATTTTACTGGAGCATATCGGAGATGGTGATTCCATCATCGATTCTGGTGACTCATTTTCCCCTTGCAACTTGCCAATTCCATTACCGGTTCTAGTGACTTTTCCTCCAAGATCATCGGAGGAGAAAACCACCGTTGACTTTTCTGCCCCTCGCAACCACTATTTGAAAAAGCCTAACAAGGTGAAGAACGTGCGATCAAGTCACCATCACTCCATAACCCTTACTCAAACTATACCCAATAGCACTTCCACTTCCGTTCTTGTCACCGAACTAAAGATATGGATAGAAAGTAGTTGTTCCAGCTACTTTCTGCCTTCACTGAATTGAAGATGAAGAAGGAATAAGGAAAAGCTCTAACCCGATCGTGGAAAATTAGAGGCTATCGGCGAAGAGAGATAATGGAGAAAGAAGAAAGAAAGGGTAATTGATGGAGATGATTGATGTGAACTAGGTTGAGTTCATAGTTTGAGGTCTAGGCAGTTAGCTCAATTAGAGCAATTGCCTTATCACTTTGGGACGTGAGGTTTGAGCTCAACTAGTGCTCAGCTATGTAGAGCGATTCTCTACAATCAGATCCATCTTTTGAAATTTGGGAGTTGGGCTTAATTAAGAAACTTACCTCTTCACTTGGAAGCTTGGAGATCTAAGCTCAACTAGGTGGGTCAATTCCCTACAATCAGGTTGAGCTTATCGTTTGAGATCTGGGCAATTTTGCTCAACTAAAGCACATGTTTTCTCACTTAGAGATTTGCAGATCTAAGCTCAACCGGGTGGATTGATTCCCTATAATCAGGTTGAGCTCGATCTTTGATGTCAGGGCAAAAAGTCTTAACTTGAGCACCTATCTCCTCACTTGGAGACTCAAAAATATGAGCTTAGCTCACCATTTAAGGTCTAAGCAGTTTGGTTCAACTAGAACATTTGCCTCATCATTTGAAGATTAGGAGATATGAGTTTAGCCAAATGGGTAGATTCTTTACAACCAAGTTAAATTCATTGTTTAAGGTATGGATAGCTCACTGCAATTGCCTAATCACTTTCGAACATGAGACCTGAGCTCAGCTAGGTAAGACGATTCTCTACAATCTAGTCGAGCTTTCCTTTGAAATTTAAGAGCTGGGCTTAATTAGGAATTTACCTCTTCACTTTGAGACTTGGAGATTCGAGCTCAACCAGGTGGTTCGATTCCCTACAATCAGGTTGAGCTCGACATTTGAGGTCTAAACAATTGGGTTCAACTAGAGCACCTACCTCTTCGTAAAGATGTGGTTTTCTTTCCTCTCCTATGATGAAACGAAGTTTGAAGTTTAGATGTTATTTTCTGGAAAGATTTCATTACATTAACTTGATAAATGAGGTATAAAATGTTTGAAAAATATATATATATATATATTTCACTATATAATAACACCTATTGTGTTACACATTTCAAAGAATATGAAAAAACTTTTTTGACTAAATCATTGAGCTTAATATTCTTCCCATCGATTGGCCTCATTAATCTTTCCTGTTTCACTTACCAAAGTTTCAATTATAACGAATTTGAAGTCATAATTTATCATGTCCTGCAATGTAATGGGCATTAAATGGTGTATATTTCTCAAACCTACTCATCTGAACTCACGGACCTTGACTGACCATGTTTTGGTTTCCTATTGAAGTCTGACTACCATCCTCATTAGGATTCTCATGACTATGTTTTATACCTTTCTCTATCATGTTTAGCAAAGTTAAGCAAATCTACCTGTATGTTGGGCATGAGTATAGAAAAGTGGACTTCTTGTGGAGTTTATTGGATCATGAGTCTGGTACGCGTATGGTATCCTAGTTTGCTTGATAATCACAACATTAAAAGATGCCTCAGTCTCTAGCTTGTCAATAGGTATTCTCTCCTATTTTATTCTAATTCTAATTCTCTTTCTTTTTTCTTTTTTCATTCTGAATTTATTTTTTCCTCTTCCATCCACTATTGTCTTTTGTTGCGCTCATCCTTTCGCTTTCCTCTAAAGCTCGCCTTGAATATTGGGTTGAGCTTGTGCTCGTTCGTCTTCTTTGAGAGCCTGCCTTGCACACTAAAATTGAGTTTGTGCATGCTAGTCCTCCTTGTGAACTTGCCCTATCACATATATAGATAGCTTGATGTCTTCCCTCTCCAACTTGTTGTTTTTCAAGGATAAAACCTCTTTTATTGACCTCAAACTAGTATTGCGCCTCTGCAGAATTGAAAACCTGAGGTTTCCAGTTTAAGCTTGCTTTTTAGAAATCCTCGTCGAATGTTCTTTCCACGAGATAGGCCAACTTCTGTATCATTGCTTGACCACCTTTTCTCAAGGTGTCTTCCTCCGTAGGGTAGTCCATCCTCTATCTTGTTGCTAGACTACCTCATCTCGAGCTTTTTTACTTCGTGAGGTATACCAACTTCTATCTCGCTACCTGACCATATCTTCTCGAAATGTCCCTAGTCTTCTAGCTAGCTCATATTCCCCCATCTCCATGGACTTCATACATGATCTAAGGTAGTGGAGAATTGACAGATGCCAAGAACCTCTAAGGTAGAGTGACAAATTTTAGTCGTGCCTCCTAGTGTTGCATGTGAGCAGTCATAGCTCCCATTGATTGGACGAGCTGGTTCTCAAGGTCTGACAACCTGGATCAATTGGAGCGAGGTGTTTCTTTCTCTGCGATTCCTCGCAAATGGTGAGATGAGCACTGAATGAGTGGCAGGGCCAAGTCATCTCCAGGTGGCCTAAAGTTAGTCTATCCGATTATTCTTTTTGCAAAGGCAGCCTATTGTAAGACTTACCCGTCTCCACCATAGTTTGTTTTCCAAGTTCCTAAGAATACATTCTTTTAGGTGTAAAGTACCCAAGGCAATAAGTAGGATGTTCAGATAGACAAAGCGTCAAGTGTACGGCTAAAAACCTAAAATTACAAATGAAATGTAGCAATACACAATCACACTAATAGGTTCATAGACCGTTCTTAATATCAAGAAACATGTATGAGTCTTAGCAAGGTTTCTCTTAGTAATAGGAGATTCGTAAGAAAGCACAAAAGATTTTTTAAAGAGACAAAGGGAAAAAAATCCTAATAGTTAAATGAACTTTCTCCCAAACTGTGCCACTGTTGTTACCAGATTTTTGTTGCCTTCGTACGCTCTCATGGATTCCCAAAAAATCTTCGAAATGGGTATTATCAAATGAAGAAAAAACTTTAAAATAACGCAAACAAGATTATCAGCATGCACCTTCTGATGTCCAAGTCAATATCCATAGAAAATTTTTTTTCTCTATATAAAAGAGTAGTTTTTTTTTTTAAGGCAAAGTGAATCGGCCAAAAAAAGAAAGAAAAAGAAAGAGAGAAAGAGAAAAAGAAATAGTCTAGGGATTTGTGTCTTTGTTATTTTTTGTGTTTTATCTCTTGGAGAAAAATGATAATTTTTTATATGGAGAATGGAAGGTATAGATTACATGAGCCAAACTCTAGCACAAGATGGCGAAACATGAGAAGTTAAAAACCCTAGGTTAATGCCTAGAAGTTTGTGGATCTTAATTGGGCTTCCTTGCTTTCTCCCTTTTGAAAGACATGCTTTTGGCACTAGTGGTTTAGCTTGGTTCCAATGCCTTAGACTTTGGGTGAAAATATCTCCACAATAAGAATAATTAATTATTTCATTCTACAAATAAAATTTAGAAAAAAAAAAGCAGTGTATATATGTTACTTTTAAAAAATATATTGAAATTTTTATTTTATTTAAGGGTAATATGGTTATTTCTAATAATTATAAATAAAAACTTGCTATTTTGTCTTTAAAGGTAAATTTTACATAGTTAAGGATGGTTAATTGTAAGATTAGGAGGTAAATTGTAACTTGTTATTAGCTAATATTTTAGAGAGTTTAGTATATTTTACTTTAAGATATTATAAACAATTTAAAATAGCATTACTTATTCTGGAGGGGATTCAACCACACTAATCTTTATGGGTTATGCATGTATGCATGTCACTCTACACACACGTACATTTTTTTGTTTTTTTGTTTTGTGTACTAATAAACATTTGTATTTTACTTTAAGAACAAATTAAATAAATCATATAAACTTCCCCTCTAGTTTGAATTGTTTTCAACTACCCTTTTATATTTTCAATAATTTCAAGAACATACCTTAATGTTTTAATTTTGCTGTAGACACTACCATTTTATCAATTGGTACGTTGACATCTTCTATCAAAAAACAAGATTGCCCTTAGCCTCTCTAGTGGTATGTGAACTAATCTCTCTCTGCCCTAAGACAAAAAAGAGGTGCAAAAGCAAAAACGCAACATTGAAAATTTGAAATCTTGAAGTTGAATTTTGATTTCTCTAAATATCTTGAAACCTTGGAGAAGGCCACAAAGTTGTTGAATTTTAAACAAACCTATCGAGGAATGAGTGACCAAATTTATTAATCAAATTTTTAGTATTTAATATTATGATATTATTTTATTGAATTTACTTTCATGATTATAGTGCATTGTTAATTTATCAAATATTTATAAACTATCACATTATTATATACTAAATTTTTTAATTTTGGTACATGTAAGCTGTACCATTGCTCAAACATATTATTGCAATTTAAGCTGTAAAAAAAGTTGATAAATTGATTTTTAGCCCAAATTTGAAAGATACTTTCAAATTTGAAAAATGATTGACTCTAACTACAAATCTACCAAAGATTAACAATTCAAAATCTTGGACTTTGACAAATTGTTGGGATAAAATCACAACAATCAGTTGTCTCCTAGTGTGCGAGCATGCCATTTCAAACCTATAACAGTCCAAAGAAAATAAAGTGTGCACCAATTAAATCAAACTTAATCAAATGATTATATTAATTATTGAGAACAAAACAATTAGAAGGTTACAAATGTCTTATCAAAAAACTTTTTAATAAAATTTTCAACTAAAACACACTAAAAACACTTGACTACTCGAAGTAAATTCTAACAATAATAAACTAAGTAGTCTATTTTGTATTAATGTGTTGATGTGCATGCTCTTTCTCAATGTTGGTTAAGTTCCAATTTATATAAGAATAGATGGCTCACCAATTCCTTATGCTTCCGATGTGAGACTGATGCCTAATTTCAACTTCCAAATCAAGTATTTATATTTGTACAATTTCAATCCCTTTTCATCTTTAAACAATGTGTGACATGTATAAACTTACTTAAATCCAAAAAATATATTTAATAAATAAAAATATTAATTTAGAAAATTCAAGTATGTAGCCTAAAAACAAAGACACTGACAACCTATATCACCATTAATTTCCTTTCTCTTCCACTATAGTTCAACCCAATCATCTCTTCCCCATAAGTGAGTCTGTATACCATCCATGAGCTCAACTTTGTGGACTTCATCTACATGGCCGATTACCTCTTTATTTTTTTGAATATTTTTTTACCTCTTCATTTGAAATGAAGATAAGAGAATTTTTGTCTTTAATTACTTAAACTTTTTAAAGGTTAATTAGATTGGTAGAAGGGTAGAATATACAATAAAGCTAAAGCTTGAATGTATGTTTATGAAATTATTAAAAACATAAGGGTGTATGTGAAAAAAACAAACAAACTCGAGGGAAGTTTTATGGAATTTATCCAAACAGATAAAACTAAATTTATAGACACTATATTCAGTAAATTTTAATTCAATAATAAATTTTGAATGGTGATGATTGAATCTGTTGTTTTGGTCTGAAACATGTAAACCCAAGATCAGTCATTGATGTTTTCTTTTGTAATGTGTTTGACAAACTGATGTTAGGTTCCTGCAGATGATGAGACAACGATGAAAAACCCTTTGTTCCGATCAGTAATGGTTGTCGAAATTTGGAGATCTAACTAGTTCGAACCATATGGCTCTGAGATCTTTTTTTATATTTTGGATTTTAGAATCTCGCAGTCTCTCTTTTGTTTTAGCATATTTGAATATTGTAAGTGACGCTTATTTGAGTGGGATGTCAAACTCCTTCGACTTTGTGTTAAGTTTGCATTTTGGGGTTTCTTTTTTGTAAGAGAAAAATTGGCACATGCTTATTAGAAAAATCAAAATTTCATACCTAATGGTTTATTTTTGTCTGCTATACATAACCTAGCCATATTCTAATTCCATTTATACCGGATGAGACAATAATCTCCAGTTTATAATAAAAAGAATGCATATTCTATGACATGTAAAGTTGTTTAGTATACATAATCTGAACGTTTTGATTTTGTCTAGTATATTTATACTAAAGAAAACAACAATATTTGGTTTATGTCAACGAGATGCATATTTTATGACATATGAAGTCGTCATGCATACATAATATGGATGTTTTGATTTCATCCTTTATATGCATGTATACTAGAGGAAACAACAATCTCCGATTTATACAAACCATATGTGTGATGACCTGAATTTCCATACTTGCCATGTTTTAAAAATTGGATCAGATTGAGGCAGGCTCAAATTTGACTTTCCACTCGGGTGAGTTTCGGTTGGATTTTTTTTCTGGCGTAACTTAGAGGCCATAAATACGAGTTCACAGATTGACAACATGTTCATTTATGAGTTGTAATTTTTAAGTTATGGACTTTTTATTGTAACTTTTTAATTTTGGATCAATTGAAAATTAAGATGGACTTGCCAACTTACCAAACTACATTTACTTGATATTTTATCACATGAGATGGTGTTATTTTATTCGAGTGAGTAATTTTGGAGATAATTTTCACATAAAATGTCATCATTTTGTGCTCGTTTGAGCACGAAAGCATGTAAAATTGATTTGTAATGGTGTGGGGACAAATATCACTTGAAAATGCCTGTAGATAGAACATAATACATGCATTTCGAAGCATCATCTTTTGCAAAGAAAACATTAGCCGCCATTTTCTCCCAAAATCGCCACTTTGCAGCCCCACCATTAGGCCACTTTCAAACCTTAATAACTTTCTCATTTTTTGGAGTTATAAGGCAAGCTTGGTACCATTGGAATTTTATGAGATGAGTTATAAGTTCACAGTATCCCTCCCAGAAAATCATCGAAAGCTGGAGAAAAATAGATCTCAAGTTGGCTCGACAACACTGCAAACTGCCACCAAGTTCTACCGTGATTCACGAACTTTAAGGCCTCACCACCACCAGCATTACTCTTCAACACCATATGTGACCTCCACTCAACAAACTCTAGACACCAGAGCAGCCACACGTGCATCTGAAGGTCATAAACCAGTACATCTATGTGCCACCTTAGGAGCTCGTCGTCGCCTGCAAGTGAGACTACACACCCCCACCAAAAGCTTCCTCTCACTTTTGTGAAGCTAATACAAGTGATCCCCCTATCTTAGAAATGCTAGAAACCATCAATTCGAACTCCACTTTTCCAAAATGCCTTCAAGGAGTTGGTTGGGCTCACCGACGGCAAGTGATCTCTCACCACCAGTTCCAACATGTTCAAGGGGTCTTTGGAAAGTCTCATATGTCTAAAATTTTGATCAATTTGATTGGTTTTGAAGAAATCCAACTTTGCCCATGAGTTCCTATATTTTTTGTAGTAATTTTGATCACCTGCGGTGAAGGATCATCAAATTGAAAGTAATTTCTTGATTCTTTTGTCTTCAATTTTGTTATAGTATTTAAATTGTAGTTTGTGGACTTGTAACAAAAAAAAAATCCAAATTTGACCCGAGATTGAATTTGCAGATCAAAATTGGACTGACTTAGAATGAAATTAACTGAATATTGGAGGTTCAATTAGGTTCTTAAATATCACAAGAACCTGACCAAAGCTCAATTTTGGAGAAATCGAAAAATCTCTAATTTTGGATTATTGGATCGATAGTAGCTATTTTGTATTTATCAAAAATGAAGAGCGGCTTTGGTAATTAATGGTTTCTAAGAGTAAATAAGGACTCAAAAAACTCTCGTGGATCTTCTATTAATTTTTTGGTAATTAAATTTTTTTTTGGTGAATATTTTTAGGCACCCAAGCTGTGTTCTTGAGCTAATCCAGAGACCGATTAGGATTACACTGTGTATCTGTGAATGTAATTTTATTTTCTAAATGATTTTTAGAAAAATTGCATAATTATTTATTGATGGTTAGATTTCATACTATTTGCATATTTAATTACTGATATTATATATAATTAAATATGCTTATATGATTTATTATTAATGCATGACATCAATGGTTTAATTATAAGTGGTTTATAAGTTTTCAAGATTTAAAATTTTCGTACTTGTATTGTATTAGATTTGATTTGTGATTTTCTGAATTGTTTGGTAAATTGATGATTTTAAATAAACTTAGGCATTGTGCAATTTTACAAAGTTTCGAGTTATTTTGTAAATAATTAAAGTTTTTGAATAATTTGAAGTTTAATATAAAGAATGTACCACACAATACCGGTGCTGTATACGATGAGATTATGCATTATATTGACTATCATCTACTCAATTTGCAAGCGAGAGAGATAATGAAATATCAGCCCTAATATTTTTCAGGAACCTGCAAAGATTGAGATGAATATTCTTCCTCTCCATGCCTTATGATGTCATTATGATGCCGAAGATCACCTAGCACATTGGTATATAATGTGGTACACGGGTATTATAGTGATGATAATAATATGATGGTACACATATATTAGAATGAGAGTTATGATGATGACGATATGATGATATTACAATAATGTGATAGTATACTTATATTATGATGAGGATTATGATGATGATGACATAATAATGTTGATGTTGATGATGTAGTAATGATATAATGATGACGTTGGTGTTGATGATGATGATGTGATGATATTGTGATTATGATGATGATTCTTATTATTTATATGATTGGTGACAATAATGATATTTTATTGATTTTAAGATATTTTCATCAAATTTGAAAGTACAAAACATAACATTTTTCAAATGAGTGACGTAAAATTTTGAGTGTAAAACCATTTTATGTCTAGGTATCTATTTTGTAGCTAGCTAGGGGCACTCATTAAGATATTCGTGTCTCACGTTTTATCTTTTAACTTTGTCTCCTATGTAGCTAAGATCGATAAGTCTACCTGTGACACCGAGATCTACCGGTTCTTCAGGCTTGCTGCTCTGTTTTCATTTATTAGCCATCATACTATTATAAATTGGTTCCCTTTAAAACTATATTTGTATCTTGTATTTTTTAAACTCTTCTCTATATGGCTCTGATGTGCAGTCTAAACTTATTTAATTATGTTTCCGCAATATGTTTGTATTATCTAGTTTTCTATATCATATATATTTTTAATTTATTTTTTACTGTCAATCAACTTTTTTCCAATGATAATTTTACAATATGACCAAATTAAAATCTGGTAAAATCATTCTGAGACAAAACCTTTCCAAAAGATCTTGGGAAGATCTTCAAAGTGGATCATGACAATATGCATATAGTGCAGTGTGTGTTCTATCTATTTTTTGTTTTTATTTTAAATATATGAATAATATCATATATACCTGGTGTTTAATTTAATGATATATCAACTAACTCCCTCGAATTATACAAAAAATTTATGGTAATTTTAAATCATAGATATTTCAAAAAGTTTATTTGATTAATTAAATACTCTAAATTTTAGCTTTGTTGGGTTCTTTTTTTGTATATAACAACTTCTATTAAAATTTTATAATTTTGTTAAGTCTTTTAATGAATTTTTCAAATATTACTAATGCAATTTAAGTTTATTAGGGGTGTTAAAAAAATATTTTAAATAATTCTATATTTCATTATTTGATCGGTGATGTAATTTCAGTTCTCAAGAGGGTATGAATTATATTAAAAATATCATGTTTTTNTCATGTTTTTGTTTTTTAATAAACCAATTTTAGGAAAGATAATCATTTTATTTGGATGGAAGTTACCTGTGGAAACTGTTATTGATATTTTCAAAACTTAAAAGAGCTATATTTGTTATAAGCCAAAATCTCCGGAGTCTAGGAGTAATATTCCCTTTAAAGATATTGTTGACTTTTTTTTTATTAATAGATAGACTTATAATATGAAAAATTCATTAAAAATATAGTATGGATAGCCAAAAATATTGTCTGGTTAAAACCTCCCTCCCTCAATTTATCGCGGATTTTTCACCAAAAAAAAAAAAAAATCTATTTAAGTAACATATTTTTTATTTTTCTAGTAAAAGTATTAATTTTTATGACGTCAATTTCTTTACTTTTAAATTATCGTTCTTTTACACAATCATTTTATTTTCAAAATTTCTTATCGATTAAAGTCTCGGGTAGAAATTTATGTAAATTCCACAACCAAACAATATTCTGTTTTTCTTGCGAAAACGATTACTCATTCTTCATTATAACTCCTTTCAATTTTGTCTCTTTTCGTTATCAAATTTGAATTTTGTCTCCTGACCAGCAGCGATAGAGAACTTTTTTTAGGAAAAAATAGACTACATTTTCTAATTGTTTGAAAATTTAAAATAAAATATTCAACTTTAAAGAAACTAATTAATTATATACAATATAATTAATAAAGTGCATATATAATTGATTTCAAAGTAGCTATTAATAAGAATGGTCCCGGTCATTATGTAATATGATTTGATAACTCTCCAAAAGAAGGGTCAATCTTATAAATATCTGGGGACCCTTATATATATGTGTGTGTATATATATATATATATATTATATGCAATTAAGCATAAATAATGGGCATATTTTCTTTTTTCCCCCTCCTTATTACTCTCTATTATATTTATTTATTTCTCTCTTTCCTTATTTCGTTCTCTCTACAAGTTATCACTCCTTGTTTTTTATTTTTTTATTTTCTCAGTCAAACTCATTTTTCTTCATGGATCTCATTTTAAAAAGGAAGTTTTTTCAAAAATAAAAATTAACAATTACTTCCAAATGTTGATAAGAAAAATCTAGTTAAATAAATTATTAAACTTTTACAAGTATTTCATTGAAGCGAGTTTGGTTGAGAAAAAAATGAACAAAAAGAAAAAGAAATTTGAGCTTGCTGAAAAGAGAGAGAGAACAGAGAAGAAGAAGAAGACAAAGAAAGAGAAAAATAGAGAAAGAAAGGTAGTTTGGAGATTAAGCTTGCCAAGAGAGAGAGATAAAAAAAATTGAACAAATTTTGTTTGGAGATTAAGCTTGCCAAGAGAGAGAGATAAAAAAAATTGAAGAAATGTGGTTTGGAGATTAAGCTTGCTAAGAAAAAGAGAAGGAAAAAAAAAACAAAAAAAGGCTATTAGAGAGTCTTCGGCTTGAAAGAGTGGGGTCATGTGGATTGGGCTTGGAGTATGAGAGTCAGTTTAAGGGTTGGGCTAACTGAGGTGGAGTCGGGCCTGAACTCTAGCTCGAGATCTCCTAATTTTTTATTTTTTGAATAAACACAGACGTTGTAAACTTTAACGTTAATACAACATGACCAGTTTTTACTTGTTAAAATTTATTTGAAATAAGTTGGATTGAACTATTATGAATTTTTATTTTCACGGATGTGTGAAAATTTATTAGATTTATTAATATTTAATGTAATTTAAT
>QANX01000111.1:0-30438 GCA_003254975.1 Ochetophila trinervis
CAGTAAAGGATAAAAAAAAAAAAAAAAGCTTTACCCGATTCCTTTAAAGTATTGCAAGAGCAGATTACTTCAATTATAAAAACTGACACGTTACAAAATATTATTATTTTGCTGTCACTGTAAATATAAAAGTGTACGTTTGAATTTTCTACTTAAATGAGAAAATATATAAAATCAAAAGGGCAAAATAAGTTATTTTTCATCAAAAAAACGTTTATTTTTTAAAAATATTCAATTTAAAAAATTTCATATTCCACTAAACATGTACATAGTAAATGTCCAAATGCGTCCCAATACATTGTGGCCATTTTGGTGAAAATATTTGTATGCAGCCAAAATTCCATCTTCAACACTGTCAGTAGTGCATAGACCACCGATCAACATCGACCATATTAGCTTTGTCTGTGCCTCGAATTTTAAATAATTTTTTATATTATACGTTTGAGAATTTGGTATTCAATTTCATTCATGAGCACAAGACACAAAGAGAGAGGGAGAGAGAGTGGCTGGGATTTGATTTTTGTGAAAAACACTGATAGCCCAACCCAATCGCTGTGCTTTTGATTTGCATCTCTCTTACTGGGGCTGAGTGAGTCTCAACCACGAGAAAATTTGAATGTAAGTTTTTGCCCTCAGCCACATCTCTCTCTTTCTCTTACCTTTTTCTCTCTCACTCAATTTCAGTAAAAATATACAAATTTTCGATCCAAGAGTTAAGAGTGGTTGATTGATGTGGCAAATTTTGTCCTACCCAACCTCTCTCCTGTGGTTCTGAATTCCCAACATTCAATATTTCAATTCCCATTTGTTTCTTTTACTCATAGATTCTCTCTCACCAAACACCATCCCTATCTTTTTGTGAGCCTTTTTTTCCCAAAACTTTGGGGTATTAGCTCCTCTGTTCTTTTCATCATTTGGTAATTCTTTTACCCATTTGGTTTTCTCTTTGGATGTTTACCTTTCATGGATCTAATACGCCTTCAATTCTCGCAGATTTCATCATCTGATTTGAGGATAAGCTTTTGATTTTGTCATTTGCTTAGTTTTTTTTGGGTGCCCAATAAACATTTTATCGGTGAGATTCTTATCTTAGCTTATTTTTTAATGCAAAATGGTTACCGTGTTATGTTATATGATATTCAGATTCACAGAAAAAGATTTTTTTTTTTTTTTTTTTTTTTTTTTTTTTTTGCGGTATGGGTTTGTTGGCTCTGTTATCTTTGGTTGTGAAAGATGGCGCTTTAATTCAATGGCTTGCACTAGTACAAGTCTTCTTTGTTTTGTTAGCTGCAAATGGAAAATGCTTGGATACATAGAATTGAATCAATATGTTGAAATGATATAATCAGTTACATTTTTATAATGCTTTCATTACTTTATATTACTGCTTCCATGTTTATTTGTTTCCGGGTGAGGGAAACAGGAGGGAGAAATGTTTATTTGTTTCCATGTTTAAAAGAAAAGATAAAAACTATATTTTGAGCCCAGTTGAGCACTATTTAAACAATGTCACAGTTGAGTACTATTTCTTTTTCTTTCAAATTCTTTTACCTTCTTTTTTATTTTGATTCTAACATATTTGCTTTCGTTTTGAACATTCTAGATCAAAGGTGTTGTTCATTTACAATTCAGATTCTAAGATCATCACTTACATTTCAAGTTTTGACTTGTAGCACCTCATTCATAATGCTAGAAATAAAGCCTCAGCTGATTAGATATATTTGCATAGTTTTTATTTCGGTTCATCTTATCATCAAATGCACTTTTGTGGAACAAGTATTCAACTTCAATTATGTATAATAGCCCTTCGGAAGTGATGACTCTCTCAAAAAACATGATCAATTCCATGCTACTCCTCTCTATAACCATGTTACACTTTATCCGGTACCCCTTTTCTCTTTTTTTTTTTTCTTTTTTTTCTTTTTTTTCTTTTTTCCCCCTAGAGACATTATGAACAATGGTGGTGTTAACCATGAAAATGAGGAAGTTCTTGATGTTTTCTATTCCAAAGTTTTCTTTAACGCAATATTTCTCATTTGTTTTAATTTCTCAATTTTATTACAATAAGTCCTTTGATATGGTAGAACCCCTTAAGTCTGTTAAATTCACATGCCCAAACTTACTATTTTGGTTCTTGAAGTTTTTGAACTTATAGATGGGAGACGTAGCCAAGGATCTAACTTCTGGGACCATTGGAGGGGCTGCACAGTTGATAGTAGGGCACCCATTTGATACCATCAAGGTCAAACTCCAAAGCCAGCCTGTTCCACTCCCTGGCCAACTGCCCAAGTTTTCAGGTGCCATAGATGCCGTCAAGCAAACAATAGCTGCTGAAGGAGCAGGGGGTTTGTACAAAGGCATGGGAGCTCCTCTTGCCACAGTGGCAGCCTTCAATGCTGTCCTCTTCACAGTAAGAGGTCAAATGGAAGTGTTGCTGAGGACCCAACCCGGTGCCCCTCTTACAGTCAACCAGCAAGTCATTGCTGGGGCTGGGGCTGGCCTTGCTGTTTCCTTTCTAGCTTGCCCTACTGAATTGATCAAGTGTAGGTAAGTTTTGTTGCATTTTGTTGTCAAGACTGCATTGCCTAGTCATTTTATTTTTCATAAATCGTAAGTCGGTCAATTAAATGTTGATTGATTTATCACTCCCAAATTCTATTTGGCGCCTGTACACTTCTTATTTTTCGCTCTTAACAAGTGTTAAAGATTGTGGAAGGAAGAAACTGAGGATTTATCAGTGTTCCATTCTATTTATCCATTTTGACTGTTTATATTTGTAATTATATTTCTGAGGAAGTGGGGCTAGAGATGTTAATGCACTGAAACTCAGCAGCACTAAGTTTCCAATTTTCTTTCGTTACAAAATTGTTATTAAGATGCAAAACTTATTAGACCTTTATATCCACCTATTAAATTTTCTTGGTTTGGTGCCATAGGTTGCAAGCGCAAAGTGCATTGGCAGGTTCTGGTTCAGCTGCTGTGGCTGTGAAGTATGGAGGGCCAATTGATGTGGCAAAGAAAGTTCTCAAATCAGAAGGGGGTACTAGGGGTCTCTTCAAGGGTTTGTTTCCCACCATTGCACGTGAAGTACCCGGAAATGCTGCAATGTTTGGTGTCTATGAAGCACTCAAGCAGTTTTTTGCAGGGGGCCAGGACACATCTAGTTTGGGTAGAGGCTCTTTAATTGTGGCTGGAGGTTTGGCTGGAGCTTCCTTCTGGGGCTCTGTCTACCCAACTGATGTTGTGAAGAGTGTAATTCAAGTAGACGATTACAATAATCCCAAGTTCTCTGGCTCAATCGACGCTTTTAGAAAGATCCTGGCATCCGAAGGAGTCAAAGGCCTGTACAAGGGTTTCGGACCTGCCATGTGTCGAAGTGTTCCTGCAAATGCAGCATGCTTCTTGGCTTATGAAATAACGAGGTCGAGTTTGGGATGATGAATTTTTACAGTTGTCTTCATTCTGCTAATCTCAATGCCATTTTTCTGCACATTGAATTTGCAACTTGGTATTAAGGTCTGCATATTTTGTAACATCATTTGGTGCAGGATAAAAAACATTTTTTTTACCAACCATACATGTGCATTAGTGGCAGAAACTTTTTAACCAGATTCTGTTGCAATGATTTTCCTTTTTTCTTTTTATCTTGTGTCTTCTTTGCCAAATGATACTTCATCAGAGGAAATAATTTCATTGCAAGAGGCCAATTTGGCCTCAAGTTTAACCTTTTATGATCAATTTTTTGTTTTTTTTTTTTTGGGGTTTTTATGGATATATTTATCACTAACGCTTTTGAGTGAGAAAAATGTCTGAGCTTCCGATCCAGAACAAATAGAATCTGCTGGGCTCAAATTTCAATTTCCAAGTACTTAGCTGAGCCCAATAATTATTAGGCCTTAGTTTTATTTTTCTTTTTGTGAAAATAAACAACATCTAAATTCCTGAAATTGACACCTGGATTTTATTCTTAAGAAATTAAAGGTTTTTTTTTTCTTTTTTGGTAAGATTTCTTTTTTCTTATAAGAATTTTCCTCAAATTGCATTTTCTCCATTAAAGTATAAACCTTTTTTTCTTTTTTTTGGGTCGAAGTATAAACCATTTGATCTAGCATAGAATAGGAGATATCTACCATACATGTCCAAGGTGAAAAGAAAGCATTCACTAAAAATATAAGAAAAAGAAATTGCGTGCAACAAATTATAAAACTAACGACAAGAAATTGCAGCAATAGATATACAAAAATAAACTCTAGTTTTTCAGACCAAGAATAATAATCTCTCTATTTTTACGACCGGACAACTTTAATTCATACAAGCTTATGATTTTACTATTATACCCCTAAGTTTTAAGGTTGTAAACTATAAAATTTAACTGTTATAACCATAAACGCCTATTGAAGGAACTAAGCTCCATTTTTTCTTAGTCTTTTTTTTTTTTTCCTCTTTTCTTTTGTGGGTGTTTTGGGGGTTCCCTCCAATTTCACCTTTTTGTTTGAGCTTCAAAGCCTTCAACACAATTTTTTCTTTCCCTTGCACGCCTCTCTCAAGCATCAAGGTAAATAATTTGTTTTTCGTTTTTTTTTTCAATTTATTTTTTCCGTTTTTTGTTTTACATTTTTCATTTTTGTGTCTTCATTCTACTTTTTATACAAGGCCATGAAAAATAAGATTATTTTTTTCCCGTTGAATATTTCAAAAAATAAGAACTTGGTTAGCACAAAATTGTTGTTAGATTTCAGTATTTTGCTAGCGATTTTTTTGCATTCATAGAGAGGTTGAAATGTGTTTGAATAAAGCTAATATCTAAATAATAAATTATATGAATGTTGAAGCGACACTTTCATTTGACAATGTTGAAGGGAAAGGTGGCACAAATAAGATGAAATCCCTCTTAATTTCTTAATCTCCAAATGAGATTTTGAATTAGGCATGACATTTTCCAGGAAAATAAATAAGAGAATGAAAATGCTTTCTGGTTCTGCTCATTATCAAGTCATTTTCAAAATAAGGAGGATAGCAATTAGCCTACTTCTTTGCAGAATGGGAATTCCTCATTATTAGGCCAGGCCATATTGGCATTATTGGAAAGGGGGAAAAAATTTATTTCAGAAAAATGTAAAGAATAAAAACTCCCAAGGCACTAACTTAACAATTTGGAAAGACCGTTTGTGTCTTTCATAAATATCAACTTTTTGAAGAAATAAATATAAAACATAAATGTCAAGTTATTTTCTTGGGTCTTAAACAAAAAGTCAATGCCGCGATGCTACTTATTCTTATTCCAGTTTCATGAATAATAAAAGATGAAACAAAATCTCAATGAGAGTGTATGAATTGCATTTTTTAAACCATAAAGAAGCTTTAATTAAGTTCTACCAATAATTTAATACCCTTTTTTTCCCCATTCAAGCATACTTTTGCAAATTAAAGTTTGTGTATTCACGAATGCCAAGGTAAGAATAATATTTTCAATTTTATATAGCTATCAAATACAGCTCCTACAAATTTTAAATTTATGACAAATTATATGTGCATACAAGTATATAAAAACAGTTTACATATACATTATGATATAACCAACATTATTGGTTTGGAAATATTTGAGCCTCTAGATGCTCGATTTATTGAAATGAAAATGCTTTTAAAGGACTCTAATCCTAGCCTCTCGCCACCGGAGTTCTTTTCTGGTACTGAAATTCTCTGTTTTTATTTTTTCATTTTTTTATTTTTTTTATTTTTTATTTTTTAAACACATCCATCCATGGCTATTTTTCTAAAATTCGTTTTTGGTAAAACGGGAGCCAAAAATCCCCAAAACAAATTCATAGTCATAATAAAGTCTCAAATTTTAATTCTGAAACTAGTTAAGTTACCATTTTTTCTTAAACTTATGAAAAATAGATAGTTTTTTTGGGTGGAATTGTTGAGCTTTTAACTTGAACCTCTCAGAATTCTAACTTTAATAACAAATTGAAGTACTATTTTTTTTTTTTTCAAAAGCTTAAACTTATAAAAAACAATCATCATTTAATTTATAATTTTCTCTACCACATTAATACATGACATTCTTTTGGCTATCGCCTCTGAAACAAATAATCCCTATATCTAGTGAACCATCTCTATATCTGCAAAATTAGAGAAAATATCAACATGGTTTTGTATGTACATTTTATCGATAACAAAAAATGGTCATTTTTTTTTTTTTTCATTTTGGTGCATGAACTTGAAGTGCGTAGAGATGGGTGACTTAGCCAAGGACCTAGCTTCAGGGACTGCTGGAGGAGCAGCACAGTTAATATGTGGTCACCCATTTGATACCATCAAGGTCCAACTCCAGAGCCGGCCTATTCCATCTCCAGGCCAATCCACCACCACCAAGTATTCTAGTTCAATCCATGCTGTCAAGAAACTAGTAGCCGCCGACGGCCTCCGAGGTCTGTACAATGGCATGGGAGCCCCCCTCGCCACCGTCGCCGCCACCAGCGCCATCCTCTTCGCGGCCAAGGGACAAATGGAGGTTCTTTTAAGGTCCGAACCCGGTGCACCTTTGTCCATCACCCAACAAACCATTTGTGGTGCTGGTGCTGGCCTTGCCATTTCCTTCATTACTTGCCCTACCGAATTGATCAAATGCAGGTCAGTTACAATGAATCTTGTTATAAACTTTTTTATATTCATATTGTTTTACATTGTGTTTGTTGGTAGATTGTATTATTTTAAATTTTTACTATCTTATATAAATTTAAAATTGTACAGTCCAATTCAATCTAGTATCGTCTAACATTCTAAATATATTTGTTTTTACATTATGTTTGTTGTTAGACTGTATTATTTTAAATTTTTACTACCTTATATAAATTTAAAATAGTACAATTCAATTTAATCTAGTATCCAACATTCCAAACATGATAAATGCATCTATATCCTCTTAGCTAAAATTGTTAACGAAATTGCAAGCCCTAAATGGGAATTATCTTCTTTGTCAAGTCTTGTGTTTTAATTTGTTTTATCGAAAGTCTTGGTATTGTTTCACATACTGAATAATATTATATTGGACTATATTATTTTAAATTGTTCTTAAACAAAATTTTAAAATAGTGTGATTAAATGCAATCAAGTTCAATCTATCAGGCTAAATGCATAATCTATATTCGCTAACTAAATTTCTTAACTAGACTATGTAAGCCCTGAATCAAAATTATCTTCTTTGTAAAGTTTTGTGTTTTAGTTTTATCAAAAGTGTTGTGTTTTATTTTAAATATTGAAATGTATTGGATTGAATTGGACTATCCTATTTAAAAAAAAAAAAAATTCCAAAACCAAACCTTATAAGATTGTAATTAAGTGCAATGCAGCATCCCAAACGAGCTAAATGCAAATATGTCCTCTAACAATGAATTTGTTTAACTAGATTGCAAGCCCCCAATGCGGTATTGGCAGTAAAGTATGAAGGATCAAAGGATGTGATTAAGCATACATTGAGATCTGAATTGGGGACGAGAGGTCTCTTCAAGGGATTAGTTCCAACCATAGCAAGAGAAGTAGCAGGAAATGCTGCAATGTTTGGTGTGTATGAAGCATTGAAGCAATACATGGCTGGCGACCGAGACACATCTAGTCTTGGATCAGGCTCATTGATAGTGGCTGGAGGAGTAAGTGGAGCTTTTGTCTTGGATCTTTATCTACCCTACAGATGTGGTAAAGAGTGTTGTTCAAATTGATGATTATCGAAATCCCAAGTTTTCTGGTTCCATCGATGTTTTCCGGAAGATCCGTGCCGCTGAAGGAATCAGAGGCCTTTACAAAGGGTTTGGACCAGCTATTCTTCGAAGTATTCCATCAAATGCAGCTTGTTTTTTGGCATACGAAGTCACAAGGTCTTATCTGGGATGATTTGGTCATTTAATTTTATGTGAAAGGACGTATAGAATGTGCATCTCGCATGTATGTATAGACGTATCATATAGGACCTGTATACATACATATGAAATGCGCGTTCTATAAATCCGTCACACTAAAGCTTTTTTCCGTTTTTGTAGGCACTATAGGCACTAGTTGTTTGTTTGCTTCAAAATGCCATATATACTCTTACATACCCATTCGATGAATGTTTCTAAGAATTGTCTACGCAAATTGCTTCGATTTCTCCTTTCATGATCTTCTTTTGAATGGAGCGGTGTGAGAATTATGTATAGCATGATTATAATAATCAAATAGATGGACTATTTAAAATAAAGGAATTATTAATCAGAGAAATGCGAATTAAGATCGTCCATAATCACACATTAAAATGAAATCTCTTTTTAACATTAAATTGTATAATAAATATATATATAGAGAGAAATTAAATTAATTTCTTCTTGATATACAAGATTTCAATTGTATAACCGAACAACAGTTTGTGGAATAATTTTTTTAAATGACTGAGGTGAAATTGAGAAACATCTGGTGTAATTTTTGTATGGATTTGTGAAATCATTTTTGTCCAAAAACAAATAATTATGATAATTTCTTAATAGAAAATTTAAACATTTAAACTTTGGGCTCTTATAGTTTATTAAGATGAATTTGGGTACAATGTGGGTTTTGGGCCTCCAGCAATTTACCAAAATACCTACCACCTAATGTAACGAACTACCGCTTGACCTGTGAGGGGCTACTGAATAAGCTAAACAAAAAAGGAGGGAATGAATAACGGTTTCAGAGCTAAAATCTCCAAAAAAATAAATAAAGGAAATTAATTTATTAATATACAGAGACCTAATTATCAATTAAATCAAACCCACTCTGGGAAAACAAATGGATTATGCAAAACCATCAAAGTCGTCCATGCCTCTTGTTTCTAGGTTGGATCATTTAGATTTCATTGTAAGTTAATTTCTCTTCCTTATTAATTACCTTATATATTATAGACGATGGAATTAGCGTCCTATTATCTCTGTGTATATATGTTTATAAAATTTCCTTTTAATTTCTTCTTTTGGTGATAGTTTTTTTAATTATTATTATTACTACTATTAGATGAAATATTTAGAAAGAAAACAAACATTCCAAAGATGGGTCGGCAAGAACAGTTCAACAGGAGTGGAGAGGCATTGCATGCCAATGGATTTAGCACTGAAAGAGGCTTGCTTTAAAGGTTCTCTGTTGGATCGTGTTGCTTCTCTTGAAGAAAGGCTTTCTCAGGTGAAAAACTTAACTTATCTAAATTTCTTCTTAATTTTTTTCTAATATAAAAATTTTATTATGTAAAGTAATGCTCTAAATTAATTAAAGTTACAAAAAGAGGGAAAAAAATAACACTCTTAAATCTTAGACAATAATGGCAAAATTACAAAACTGTATTTGCCTAAATGTTTACCTTTTTTATATGTTTTTTTTTAGTCTTAAATATTTGGACTTAGTGGTAACTTAAACCCTAATCATAACAAAACCCGGCTATAATCTGAAGAATTTTCAGCTTTTTGAGTGCGATATATTAATTGGAAGAAAATCTTTGGAAACAAAATTAAAATGCAACATAGGTATGCTAAGTTTCAAGAATCGGGAAAACCTACTCATACACAATGGGGACCCAAAACGTCTCAAATTTTGCTTAACATATCTATTAAAAATGCTAAAATGGTGAAAGAAAAAAAATTTGATTTAGTCTAATAATGATTCAATTAAACTTTCCAGCATTAATATACACAATAAGCATAACTCTGATTTTCTGCTTTCACTTTCTCCAAAATACTAAAACAAGTTTATAAGCTATGTAGCAGTAACTCTGATTTCTTGTATGACTTAAATTTTATTATAATATAATATACTGCTAATTAATTCAGTTATGCTTGGACATGGAATCGATTAGCACTTCAAAAACCTCATCAGGCACTTCTTCTACATTAACATCTGGGGAGACTTCTAGCCAAGGTTCTAAAGGAGAATCCTCTTCCTCATTCCCAACTTTTAACACTCCCATTTCTGGAAGATCTAATTATATACCAATTTTATCCCAACCCCATTTCACTACCAGGCTTGAAATTCAGGTATAATAAGTAACTTCCACTCACCAATCTTATTTTGCATTACATTTTCTTTCCTTTCTAATCAGCATTTATTGTAGATTTTGCAAATTGCTAACTTAAAAACAATATACATTTTAACTAATAATAATTTTTTGAATCATAACTTTTTCTTTTCAGTTTTTGAACTGTTTCAAATGTTGAGATTAAAAAATATATATATGATTTACTGGATCTTGATAAAGTTTATTTTTTTTTAAATATAATTTTAATATAATTTGAAAATTATTATATCAATATGATATTGTATTAATGGCGTTAATTTTACGTGAGATCTCAAAGTTATAATGGCATTATATATGTTCAAGAATCCCTAAAAAATAATGGTTGAAAATGATAGAACTACTATTTGCTTTGTTTCTGTACCTCTTTATATATTTATAAATAATTAAAGAGTTTTTCTTTGGTAGCAAGTTATCTCTCATCAACTTTGCCACTAGCTAGCTATAGGTTAATTTCAGTTCACATCATCATCTCAACATTCTTTTGCAAATTTTCTTCAAGCATAAAGGTTTTTTTTTTTAATTTATTTTATTTTATTTATTTTTGTTATTACTTTCTGCAGGAAGAAGCAAATAGAGAGCAACAAAAACGGAAGCATCCAAGTCCTCCAAAACAGCTACTTAAAAAGAATAGACCAAATAAGGACGAAAAGTCTTACAAAAAAGGGAAGGTCAAGAAAATCCCTCATAATTGGCCACATTTGAAACTCTTTGGCTGCTAAAAATATATATCCCCACTATTCTTTATTTATTTATTTATTAACTTTTGTCTTTACTACATTTTCAGTTTTAACCTTTTAGCTACTCACGGAATAAGCATTCTCTATTTTTGTTTTGTTTTCTACCAAATAAAATATATATAAATGCAAGTATAATGTCATGTTGTACAGGAGCTTCTAAAGCTTATAGCCTACTCTCCAATTTGCTTAAGCGATCCTTGTTGGAATGATTTTTTTTCAATGTTTTGTGGGTCAAATTAAATATGAACGTAAATTGCAAGCAGACAGGAAGTTCCTGTTCTAGAGTCGAACATTTAAATTTTTTAAATTGGCAATTATTAATCAGAACAGCTATCCCCAGATCATTCAGTCACAAAAATATTTATTTTAATTTCATTATCTTATTTACTAATAAAATAATAATAATCCAAGAAACTACTACTATATGTGGCTCGACTCGTCTCTATAAGCCAAGACTAAGTTTATTCGTATTCCACCCATCAAAAAAATTAATTCCTTCAACATGACTTAAACAATGGGACATATGGTACTAATCAATTTTCCACTAATCCAAGCTAGCTAGGTCCTCTTTACAACTTTTTGTTCCGTAGTCAAGAAAAGAGTATATGGACAAGAACCACAAACCCAAAAGAATAGAAAAAGAAAAATTAAATTAAATTAAAAATAAGTGAGAATGGCAAGAAGTCATGGACATGGTGACGACCAAGGCCATAGTTGGATGCTCCTTTTCCATTTGAAAGTGAATTGGCTTTTCTTTTTTCTTTTTTTGAAAATTTATATAAAATAAATAACGTGACCACTTCAACTATAATGAGGATTTGCTAAATGGGTAAACTTGAAAATTAGATGAGTGTATAAATTTAATTAGTAATATTTGTGAAGTAATTGATAGGCATGTATTCCAAAAGAGAATGGTTTGCTTAGCTGGATTAGCCTTCAAATGAGGTGGAGCTTTAATTTTTTACTTCTTTTTTTCTTGGAGGCAACGCATGCTTCAACTTTTTTTTCTTTCAGAACAAAATGCATATATACTGTATGAATATGTTTATATAGTACCCCAAAAAAAAAAAAACACTATTACAAAACAAAACATATATCACAGTCAGCCACATGCTAGTTTGACATGAATGCTGAGTCTATTATGGTGAAAGTTAAACAATAGTTTTTATACGAATTATAATTTTTAATAAATTATTAATAGAGTTTTAAAATTTAAAAAATTTCAAAAAAAATATTACAAATTTTCATGATTTGTAAAATTAAAAAATGTATTTGGTTTAGATTATTTTGGAAAGAGATTTTTTTGAGAAAGAGATTATAAACTTTAAATAAAAACAATAATAACAAGCACCAAAATATTTATATTAATATTTACTAAATGAAATATGTCAATATATTAATAATTGATATATTCATATAAAGTGAACTTTAAGTGAATAAAAAAAATAAATAAATTAAATATTGACATATTTTTAACCCACGTGATTGAGTAATGCTACAAGAACTACTTAGTCTATAATTATATTTATGACTTATACACGTGTCATTATTTTATTGGTTAATATTTTACTATAACTTAAATATTGATAAATGAACTTTTGAAAATATAAGTGTAATTAAATATAAATCAATTGAATAATAACACCAGCATTCCAACGAGAGAGACTTCAACATAAAAGTACATTTATGCTTTTTTTGTTCCTGCAGCAGACGTATGCTATGTCATTGAATAATGCTACAAGAATCACCTAGTCTATCATTATATTTACGTGTCATTATTTTATTAGTTAATATTCTACTATAACCTAGATATTGATAAATGAACCTTTAAAAATTTAAATGTAATTAAATATAAGTCAATCAAATAACGACACCAGCATTCAGACGGGAAAGACTTCAACATAAAAGTACATTTTTGTTCTTCCTGTTCCTGCAGCAAATGTATGCTACATCGTTGAGTAATGCTCAAGAACCACCTAGTCTATCATTATATTTACAATTTATACACATGTCATTATTTTATTAGTTAATATTTTACTATAACCTAGATATTGATAAATAAACCTTTGAAAATATAAATATAATTAAATATAAGTCAATCGAATAATAACACCAACATTCCAAGAGAAAAAACTTCAACATAAAAGTACATTTATGTGCTTCCTGTTCCCGCAACAGACGTATGCTCGGTTGAAGCTGGATTTAGAAAGGGACAAATGATTAGGAGTGGTGCATATATTGTGTTACTCTAGCATTATTCCACATCATTTTGTAAATAAATTTGATAAATATTTTGATAATTCAGCATTATTATTATAATAATAATACACATAAAAAGTATTATATTTATTTGGAAATTTTTGTTATATTTAAGAAAGCAAAAAAACAAAAAGTTATGAAAAAAATAGATAGGATTGAAAAATATGATCCCCCTACTTCTCGTCTTTTCTTTTTTTCTTTTTCTTTGAAAAACTAGATATATTTATTTATTGTTTTGAAAAGAAAAGATAAAAAGATATTTTGTATTTTTGTTTGATCAATTAGGTTTTTTTTATAAAAAAATAAATAAATGAAATACAAATGAAACAAAAAATAAATAAATAAACAGAGGAACAAAAAAAAAAGATTTTAACCCTAAAAAAATGAAAGAACAAATTAATTAAATATTATAATAAAAGTATTACAATTGAATTGCTCCATCCATACGACCCTACTAATTATCTTATAATTTGCTAATGTCATGGAACTAATCTTTCAGTGCAGACAAAAAAAAAAAAAAAAATTGTTATTTCTTTATACGAGTAGTTAAACATGAACCGATGTGGAAATGCATACTCCACAGAAGCTCATAACAAAATATATTCAAAAAAAGACGAGTTCCTTTCCTTCTGTTAGATAGACATATAATAGAAGTACGTACACAACCACATTTAATTAATAAGATATTTATTTCAGAATATTTATTCAATTTCTGGTGATCACATTAATAAAATAAAAAATCAATTTCTTGGGTCCAGGTTGTTACTAACTACTAATAATAATTGCCTAAAAATCAAAGAGCTCGGTTCTTTTAACAGTTTGTTTGGATGTTGTTCCCTTTGGTTAATATAACTCCTTTTTGAAGTAAAAATAAAAAATAAAAAATGATCGTTTAGTCAATTTTAAATATATTATTAAGTTTTCTTTAATTGTTTGATTAAAGCTATTCGAATGATCAGTTAGCTATATACAAAAACATCTCAATGATCTTTGGAAAATATTACGGCATTGTGGTCCTCACTCAATCAATAACTATATAATTACCTTCTTCTTCTTTTCCCTAAGTCATGATTGGTAGCTCCATTAATATTAATTTCCTAGTTATATATATTAATGTGTTCAGAAAGCCATCAAGAATTAAAGAACTCAAGTGGGTTTATTGTCATATTTTCCAAATATCTGAAAATGTTTGTAGAACAGGTAAAGAAAGTATTGGCACATGACTAAAGAAATGTGCCATGACTATTACAAACTTCAAGCTTAATTAGATTTCTTATTATGCTTTTCTCATGAGTTGGCCACAATATAGCTTAGCATTATTTATTTATTTATATATTTTATCTTTTGGCTTGGGAATTTGTTAAGCATGTTTGAGCATGCATGTAATTGAAAACTGTGATTACCCAAACTGAACATGAAAATTTTTTTCCTTTTATATAATTTATTTATTAAACACTATTTATGTTGATCCCTGAAGAAATATGATTAGATTGGACTTTACTATTAGGTTTGGATATCACATATGATTTATTCTGTATATGGAGAATAGTTAATGTTATCAATATACAAAATTGTTTTCTTTTTTTTTTATATAGAAATTAAAGAAGTAGAGGATAGTGTATTATTACAATTCCAAATGGTGAACCCATTTATATCGATCAGATAATTACATATATCTATATTTACAGTTTTGCAAATATAACTAATCTAGATGATTGTGGAACTTGAACTTTTGTCCTTGTTGATTATGATACATAAATAATTTTGGTTATTTGTATTAATGAGAAACGGTGTAGTTTTGGTATTTAGGCAAAAACACTACGTTTTGCCTTGGCCTATATTTTGTAATTTTCCTTCGGCAGTCAAAGAGAGATAAAAACAGATTTTGCGGTTAGGGCTCTCTCTCTATTTTCTTATGTAAATTCCTTTCTTCTTCCTTCTCTTGACTTAGAGTTCTAAGAAGTCTTTCTTCATGAAAGATTTGTGAGTAAGGTAATCGGTTGTAAAGGGATTCAGGGATTTCTTTTGATTGAGAGTTAGATTATGATAAAAGCTTGTAATCTTATAATACAGATAATGAAATAGCGGGGGCTCCATTAATGGAGCTAACAGAGGACGTAGGCAATTCTTGCCAAACCTTATAATTTCTTCTGTGTTCTTTTCTATTTCCTTGTTATATCTGTATATGTGTGAGGCCGAGTTCTACAATAGTGGTATCAGAGCACGGGTTCTTTCTTTGAGAATTCTAATTGGCAAGGTTTTCTTGGTTCCTCTCTCAAGATTTCTTGAGTCTTGGTTTTCTAGTGATTATTCTTCGAGTTCGTGTTGTCAAAATTCTTTGACAAAGGTCATTAATCATGGGTACGAAAGCTGAACTAGAGATGCTCAAGGGCAAAGGTGATTTCCTTCTGTGGAGACAGAAATGAAGGTCATACTTGTGCAACAAAAGGTTGCAAAGGCTCTAGATGAGTCTTACCCTCAAGCCCTAACCGATGAACAGAAGAAAGATATGGACGAGATAGCATACAATACGATTATACTTCATCTAGTAGACAATGTCCTCAGAAAGGTAAATGATTCTAAATCTGCTTCTTCAATTTGGGTTAGATTAGAACAATTGTATTTGGTTAAGTCTCTCCTTAATAAAATATATCTTCTTGAAAAATTCTTTGGTTTTAAAATGAATTCTGAAAAAGATATTAATCAAAATCTAGATGAATTTAATCAGTTAGGACTGGATCTTGCTAATTGTAATGAAAAGTTTACTAATGAACACAATGCTGTTATTATGTTAAATTCCTTCACTGAGCCTTATAAAGATGTGAAAAATGTTATTTAATATGGTAGGGAAACTCTAACTATTGAAATTGTTGTTAATTCGTTGAGGTCAAAAGATCTTGAAGTCAAAATTGGAAGGAAAAATTATGTCAGTAGTGAAAGCCTTACTGTTAGAGGGAGGAATTTTAATAGAAATACAAATAACTTTTATTCTAGGAATAAGAGTAGGGGTAAGTCCAGGTCCAAGTCTAAAACCAGGGGTAGAAAGTGTTTCTATTGTCAAAAAGAGGGACATTTGATTAAAGATTGTTTTAAAAGAAAAAGATAAGAAAAAAGGAAGAATTTTCATAAACATAGTGATGGAGATGTTGCTGTAACATCCAATGAGTCCTTTATAGGAGATGTTTTGGCCTTGTCTACTCAGTCCTATGATCAAAAATGGATTCTTGATTCTGGGTGCACATACCATATGAGTCCTATTAGAGATTGGTTTAGCAATTTTCAAGAGTGTAATGCTGGTTAGGTTTTGATGGGTAATAATATGCCTTGTGACATAATTGGGATAGGAGAAGTCTCCATTAAGATGTCAGATGGTATAGTTAGAACCTTAAGGAATGTTAGGTACATTCCTAATCTTCAGAGATATCTGATTTATGTGGGAGTCTTAGATGAGGCTAGTTACACTTGCAAAACTGAGAATGGAAAAATGAAAATCTCTAAAAGTTCTATGGTAGTTATGAAAGGCATTAAGAGAGGTAGTTTGTATGTCTTACAGAGTCACACGGTTACTGGAAACTTAGCTGCTACTGTTTCTACCGATAAAACTAGGTTATGGCACAATAGGCTTGGCCATATTACTCAGACAAGTCTTCAATTTCTTAATAAACAGGGTCTGTTCAAAGGAGACAGTATTAGCAGTGTGGATTTCTGTGAGTATTGCATCTTAGGAAAGCAACATAGGTTGAGTTTTAAAACTGGCACACACAAATCAAACTCTGTTCTACACTATACCCATGTAGATTTATGGGGTCTTTCACAGACACCAACACAAGAAGGTAACATATATTTTTTGTCCATAATTGATGACTACTCAAGAAAGGTTTGGGTCTACTTGCTAAAACATAAGAGTAAAGCTTTTAGCAAGTTTAAAAACTGGTTTGCTCTTGTGGAAAATCAAACTGGCAAGAAACTAAAAGTTCTTAAAACTGATAATGGATTAGATTTATATAATGTAGAGTTTGAAAGTTTTGCTCAAATCAGGGTATTCGAAGACATAGAACTGTGAGATACACCCCTCGGCAAAATGGTGTTGCTGAGAGGATGAATAGAACTCTTTTAGACAAGGTCAGATGTATGTTGTCTGGTTCTGGTTCTGGTTTGCCGAAGACTTTCTGGGAAGAGGCTGTTGTTATTGCTACATAGTTAGTTAATAGGTGTCCCTCAACAGCCATAGACTATAAAACACCTGAGTTCATGTGGAATGGCTACAAACCTGAAATATCTAATCTGAGAGTTTTTGGCTGCCAAGTTTATGCTCATCAAAATGAGGAAAACCTTGAACCAAGAGCTGTTAAGTGTATTTTTATTGGTTATCCAGAATGAATAAAAGGATATAGGTTGTGGTTGTATGAATCTAGAGGTTTTAAGGTTATTACTAGTAGGGATGTTGTTTTCAATGAATTTGTTATGCCCTGTTTAAAGACTAACATTGCAGAAAGTGAAAGTGAAGCTCAATATGAAAATAGTGCTTAGAATAAGATGGAGCTTCAACCTTTTACTAGTAACATACCAGAACCTCAATCAGGAGCAGAATCTGTTGAAGAAACAGTTGTTGGAGCAGAACTAGAAGCAGAAAATGATGTTGTCCCTGTTCAACCAGATTGGTCAATACAAGATTATCAACTAACAAGGGACAGATCCAAAAGGCAGGTAAAACCAACACTGAGGTAAGGATATGCTGACTTTATCTCTTTTGCTTTAGTTTCTTATCAAGAATTAGTTGATAGCGAGCCTAAAAATTATTTAGAAGCTATGAACAGTGTGTATGCTAAACAGTGGCATGAAACAATGAAAGATGAAATAAATTCTCTTCATAAAAATCAAACCTGGAAGTTAGTTCCTAGATTAAAGAATCAAAAGATTGTTGACTGTAAATGGATTTTTAAAGTCAAAGAAAGGCTAACTAATAAAGATCCTGTTAGATTTAAAGCTAGACTTGTTGCCAAGGGCTTTACTCAAAGAGATTGAGTAGATTATAATGAAATATGTTCTCATGTAGTAAAATATACTACTATTAGAGTAATTTTAGCTTTGGTTGCTCATTTCAATTTGGAATTGGAACAATTGGATGTTGAAACTGCTTTTTTACATGGTAGTTTAGATGAAAAAAATTATATGAGTCAACCTGATGGGTTTACTGTTAAGGGTAAACAAGAATTGGTTTGTTTATTGAAAAAATCCCTTTATGGTTTAAAACAGGCTCCACGGCAGTGGTATAAAAGGTTTGATCAATATGTTGCCAAAATTGGTTTTAAAAGGAGTAAATATGATATGTGTTTGTATTACAAAGGTTCTTCTAGAGGTAGTACCATATATTTACTACTTTATGTTGATGATATGTTATTGGCTGGTCAAAATATGGAAGAAATTCAGAAAATAAAGAGGAGTCTTAAATCTGAATTTGACATGAAGGACTTAGGTCCTGCTAAGAGAATTTTAGGCATGAATATTATAAGAGATAGAAACAAAAGAACTTTATTTCTTAATCAGAAAAATTACTATAATAAAATTTTAACTAAATTATCTATGCATGAAAATTGCACATGTTAGTGCTCCTTTAGGAAATCATTTTAATATATCTACTAGTCAATGTCCTAATGAACAAGAAAATGAATTATACTAAGTGTTCATTATTCTAGTGCAGTGGGGTCAGTCATGTACACAATGATATGTACAAGACCTGATGTGGCACATGCTATATGTGTTTTGAGCAGGTATATGGCTAATCCTGGCAGAGAACACTGGGAAGCTTTAAAATGGCTTCTCAGATATCTTAAAGGCACTGGTGAAACTGGTTTAATGATTAAACATTCTGATGAAGGGGTAACTCTAAAAGGATATGTAAATGCTGATTTTGCATGTGATAAGGACAAGAAAAGGTCAACTACTTCTTTTGTATTCACTTTGTGTGGGAGCTGTGTTAATTGGAAATCACAGCTGCAACCAAGTGTAGCTTTATCAACAACAGAAGCAGAGTACATAGCTACAAATGAAGCTGTAAAAGAAGCATTGTCGCTGAAAGGTTTGTTAACTAAACTAAAATTGTTACATCACAAGGTAACTATTTTTTCTGATAATCAGAGTTCAATATTTTTATGTAAGAATCCCATATTTCATGAAAGAACTAAACATATAGATGTTAAGTTTCATTTTTTAAGAGATGTAATCAAGCTTGGAATTGTTCAAGTTGAAAATATTCCTATGGAATACAATCCTTCAAACATGGGCACAAAAAGTGGTTCCTCTGATCAAGTTACAAACCTGCAAGCAGTTGCTCAGAATAGAACCTGGTTGACAATAAGGGTCTAGTAGCTGAGAAGCTGATGTGCAGTTCCTGCTATTTTTTTTTAGGTTGTTAATTACTTATGTATCAAGGTGAAGATTGTTGATTATGATACATAAATAATTTTGGTTATTTGTATTAAAGAGAAATGGTGTAGTTTTGGTATTTAGGCAAAAACACTGCGTTTTGCCTTGGCCTATATTTTGTAATTTTCCTTCGCCAATCAGAGGGAGATAAAAACAGATTCTGCAGTTAGGGCTCTCTCTCTATTTTCTTATGTAAATTCATTTCTTCTTCTTTCTCTTGACTTAGAGTTCTAAGAAGTATTTCTTCATGAAAGATTTGTGAGTAAGGTAATCGGGTGTAAAGGGATACAAGGATTTCTTTTGATTGAGAGTTAAATTGTGATATAAGCTTGTAATCTTACAATACAGATAATGAAATAGCAGGGGCTCCATTAGTGGAGCTAACCGAGGACGTAGGAAATTCTTGCCGAACCTCTATAATTTCTTCTGTGTACTTTTCTATATCCTTGTTATATCTGTATGTGTGTGAGGCCGAGTTCTACGACAGTCCTCTTAATATTTTCCTCTTGCAACAAGTCTCCCATTTTTAATAAAACCACTTCAAATGTGTACGGTACAAGTAATCTTAATTATCTTTCTATAAAGAGCAATTGAATTAATATGTAATTTTGCATGCTTAGGGATAGGCAATTTAATAGATGAACTGGTTTCATTTTCAATTTAATTGGTATATTTTAGGTATGACTTTAAGCCAAGTACTAATTAAATTCTTAATTAGTAGGGACGTGAATGGCTTGTATTCAATTCCTAACTGCTCGTATTGAATTTTGATTAAAAAAATTTAGGAATTTTAGTATATCCCAGATTTTAACGGACTCTAAATTTTATTGAGGTTCGCACATTACCTATTATTTTTTTTTTTTTACACTTTGCACTCTAAACTAACAAAAGCTTGGCACCATGCACTCTAAATATATTTTTACTCACGAAACTAGTCACATGACCTTTTTTGAGGGGCAAAATTGTTATTTTATTGTTGAAAAATAAATGAAGAGTGCAAAGTGCTAAATTTTTGTTAATTTAAAGTGCAAAGTGCCAGAAAAAAGTTTATAATGCAACATACCAAACTCATTAAAGTTCAAGATGCAAATGTATCAATTTTTAAATCAAATTATAAACCAAATTTTATATATATAAGCTTAAAATATACATCCCATACTTTTGGTAGTTCAAAGTGCAAAGTGTCAAAAAAAAAAAAAATTAAGTGCATGCGTACCAAGCCTAATAAAGTTTAAAGTGCAAATGAATCAATATCTCAAAGATTTACTCTAGGAAATTAACTCTATAGGAAAATTAAATGAAGTTATGAATATGTACAATTTTAGACTCATCAAATTTATTAAATAAATTTTTAGTATCGAATGAGTTGGCTTTTTTTTTATCAATTTTAAATCTCATAATTATAATATATTACTAATTTATCAATAATTAATAAACTGCACATCATTAATTGGATATAGAAAAAATGGTACCTATTACCCATAACTTAAGTAGTGTCATGCATTAACTTTAGTAATTTATTTATTATATATAAACATATTTATAAGAACTTCCAAAACATAATTTCAACTATACATTTTCTAAATAATATTCTTATAGGACATAGTTAATATATATATATATATACACACACACACATAAAAGAAAAAAAAATTAGCAGTAATGCACCTTTTTTTTTTCATAGAATAGCAGTAATGCACATGAACTATATCAAACTCGCACATTGCACCATAAATTTTTTTCTAACAATTTACACTCCAAACTAATTAAGCATAATTTTGTACCATTACATTTAAAGTTGACAATTTAAATCATAATATAATAATACGATTTGAAAATGATAAGCTAATTAGCTAATCAGTGTCAACACCACTAACATAGTTATAAGTGATTCACTAATAAATTAATCTACTTAACTAAAAATAACACAAATTGACACAAATAAATTAAATTAATTAATAAAAATTAAAATAATAAATATAAATAATAATAATATTTTATTTAAATAAATTAAACAGTACAAAAAATAAAGGGAAAATTACACCTATGGTACTTGAACTATTATGCTAGTTACAAGTAGGTACCCGATCTTTTTTTTTTTGGCGATGAGATACCCGAACTTGAAATTTGTGACACCGTTCATACCTATGCCAATTTTAGTCTGTTTTGGGCGTCAACCTCACGTGCACAGCATGTTTTTGAACAGTGACCGGGGTATGTAATGTCATTTCACTCCATATTCATCTCTAATTTCCCCCAATTCGTCTTCTTCAATTTGGGGTGAGAAAAAAGGCATACAGTAGGGAAAAATTAAGGAGAAATTGTGATGAGATTAGAATTCAGAAAACCAAGACTGTAGAAAGACGGCATAGAGAGTGAAAACCAAATGTTAGAACCGCCAATGTGCTATTGTGGGAGGCCGAGTATTCAAAAAACTTCATGGACCAAGAATAATCCAGGAAGGAGGTTCAACGGGTGTGAAAAGTACATGGTAAGTGAGCTTTTCTTTTTATTTTCTTTTTCATGGTGAGATTAGTACAACTCAGGTATCATATAGTAGCCCAAACTGTGATGATTACTTTGTTGCTATGGTTGAGGAGGGAAAACAAATTTTTAATTTGTTTTTTATATAACAATTATGCACTTATTTGCTATGGCTGAGGGGTTTATTGTTTGTATAACAGTTATGCACTTATTTTATATGGCTGAGGGGAAAAAAATTGTTTATTGTTTGTATAACAGTTATGCACTTATTTTTAGTATCAAGTATGATATTGTTTAAGTATGGTATTGTTAAGCTTAGTGTGATTGTGGTGTATATTAGCAAGCTGCTGTTTGCATGCATTTTATCAGTTAGTAAAAGGTGCTATTTGCTTATTAATTACTTACTTTATGTGTTGTTAGCTAATTGAGTGAATTATATTGCATGCATTTTATCAGTTAGTATAGGGTGCTATTTGCTAATTAATTACTTGCTTTAGGTGTTGTTAGCTAATTGAGTGAATTGTATTGCATGCATAATGTTATTGTACCATTATAGTTAGGAAGGGAAATGGTGAATGTAATTGTGTATAAAGTAGTTATAGTACTATGTTTATGCAAGTTGCATAAGCTTGTTTGGAACTAACTTTTGTATCCCATAATGTTTGGGTAACTTTGTATTGGTTATATGGTAATGTATTTACTATTGTAATGAAAGACAACATTTGCTTTGTATTAATAACTTTGTATTTCTAACCAATATTCCATGTACACTTTTTGAAACTCATAAATAAAAAACTAAAAAGTATATATTTTGGCATAGATGTTGTAAACAAAGTTCATACTACTATGTTCTCCTTCCATGTATATTTGGTACTTAACCAATACAAGGCTCATATTAAAAAAATATTGTGTCTTGCAATATATTGGTGCTTTACCAACCTCAGCCATACCTAATATACAAAAATATTGTGTCTTGCAACATATTGGTGCTTTACCAACCTCAGCCATACCTAATATACAAAAATCTATATTGTCATAAATATAGCTACAAAACGGCCTGAGGCTCATACAAAAAAAGTAATTCATAAACCTTAAATACAAAGATTTCAAAAATCAACTCTAATGCACTTTTGTGTCTTGTTCTACTTTGATGGTCTTCTCACTTGCAATTTGGATGCTCTCTTTGCAGCTCTTGATGCTCTTGTACTTTTGTTATTGGAGGTTGTTGTTGGGTTAGTCAAAGGCTGCAAAAAATAACAAAAAACATGAATAATCATTACCAATGACAGATGCACCATAAACAAATTAACCACATACTGAGTAGGTACCTTTCCTTTTGCTACTGATGGAGGTCTTGGTGGCCTCCGAGTTCTAGATGTGGTGGGCTGCTCTCTTGTGGTGGTGTCTGCCTTTACTGTGGTAGTGGTCTCATGGCTATTCCTGCTGCTTGGTGCTTTGGTGGTGTCAGCCTCTTTGAAGTAAAAAAAAAAAAATATGTTAGTAACTTAGTAAGTAATATAAGACAGTCAACCATGAAGTAAGAAGCATACTTGCTGTCTTGATTGGCCTATGCTTCTTTTGCACGATCTTGCATTATGACCAGGATCTCCACATTTGCTACAACTCATCTTCAGGCCTGTCCTTTTAAGCTTTGTTCTACTCACTGCCTCACCCTCTGATTTCTTTCTAATCTTCTTTGGTTTTCCAGGTTGCTTATGATATTTAGGGGGGTACAGTGGGTTAAAATTGGATGGTGGCCACAAGTTTGGCCCATTCATTGGGCAAACAACAGGAGTGTATGACCTCAAGAAGGCTTCTTTTTTGTAGCACGGATCTACAAAAGTCACTGGATCCATGTGCCTTGTTAATATGGATGACATTGCATGTGCACATGGGATTCCAGTTAAATCTCAATCCCTACAAGAACATGTGTGTTGCCTTAAATCAACCACATACTGACTGTCATTTGCAACTCTAACTTAGAACAAGAGATCCCCTGCCCAATCACATATGTACAACATTGACTCAAATTTTAGCTTCTCCACAGTTTTTGACACTTTTGGTCTAAGTTGTCCACTCCAGGTATGCACAAACTCTCTTTTTGTTGCCATCCTCTTCATCAAATAAACTCTAATCCCTTCCAACATGGTTATGATTGCCTTGTCTCTTACTGGCACTAATGCACTATTGAATGATTCACATATGTTATTGAGAAGAATATCACATTTCAGCCTTGTGCTGAAATGTGACCTGCTCCATTGAGCCATTCAAATGCTGCTGGACACATTCACTTCAGCCACTCCATTTGAGCCTGGAATCCGGGGACTGTTCCAGCCCTTGCAGCAGCCCACAACCTTTATTTCAATGCCAACCCCTTGAACTGCATGCTAAAATTCTTATACATGTGGCAAACGCAATGTCTTTGCTCAACTTTAGGCAGTAAGTCCTCCAATGAATTAACAAGGCCCTTTTGCTTATCGGATATAAATGCCCAATCATGGGTATCCACAATCCCTAAATTACTAATTAAGAATTCCAAAAACCAAGCCCCAGAACTTTTATTCTCAACTTCCACCAAAGCATATGCAATGGGATAGATGGAATTGTCTGCATCTATCCCAACAGCAGTCAGTAACTGTCCTTGATGTTGCCCTTTAATATAGCAACCATCAAGGCCAATTATCTGCTTGCAGCCTTCCAAAAATCCTTGTTTGCAGCCATTCAGACACACATAAACTCTTTGGAACCTATTCACAGCACGATGCATCTCACTTTTTATCCATACAGAACTGCCTACATTACTTATCTTGAGCTCTTCACAATAGGACCACAACTGCTCATATTGTAAGCCAATGGAACCTTCGATCATATTCAGGGCTCTCTTCCTAGCCCTATAGAACCGAGACTTACTGATTTCACACAAGCATTCATCCTTAACAATTTCAAAAAAAGTAGCATATCTCATTTAGGCTCTAACCTAAATCTGTTCACATACTTCTCTGCTAACCACCTAGAGTTGACTCTAAGGTTATCAAACACCTTACCATAACATCTGTGGTTGTCCACAAATGTTCTAACCTTGTAAGTTATGCCATCCCTTTCTACGGATGCATAAAACAGACACTCACATTCAGTACCCCAATTCCCTATGCCTTGGCATTTTGCTCTCACCCTCCTCTTATCATTGCTAATATACTTAATAACTCTCTGTTGCTTGATCCCGTATGTAGTTATAGCCTTTCTAACCTCCTCAACATTGCTAAACAACATCCCCAATTTAAACTGAGGATCTGTCATATCAGTCTCAGCATTAAACTCAGGCCATCTTCTCTGCCTTACCCTCCTATCATTGTCATCACTGTCACTCATACTGATAAACTCATCTATCCCTTCATAATCTGTCTCATCCCAAGCGTTATCTCCAGCCATCTCATATGTAGCAGGTTGCTCAATATTGACCCCACTCCACTCCACGGTTTGATCAACACTAGTGTCAAAGGCAATATCATCATCCTCTTGTTCATACTCTGACCGATGAAAGTCAGAGTCCTAACTATCATCATCCTCTTGTTCATTCACAGTACCAAAATCATAGTCTACCTCATGTTCTGAATGGGTCTCCACTTGGGCTCGAGGTGAGGATTGGGTAACCTCTGGAGACTGGGCTTCATCAGTGCCAACAACTGACTCAGTAGTTTGGGATATGCTAATTTCTGACTGAGGGTTATGTGAAAAAATTAGGGTCTGGGCCTCAGGTGCTAATTGGGCCTCATATTGATGTGACTGGGACTGAGACCTCAGTTGAGGCTCAACTTGGGCTTGAAATAAAGTTTGGGTAAGCAAAGGGGGCTGTAATACTTTCTGACCAAATGTATGCATTTTATAATAGGTAAGTAGACCACACAATCCCTCTTTACCATTATACTTCACTAAATAACTCGTGTGGACCACATTGTACCAACCAACACAGACATATCATTACTCTCAACATCAATGTACATATCAAATAATAGTTTTTTCCAAACCTGACCCGCTTAAATCCCTATTACAGTAGTCATGTACAATCCCAACAAAATTGTTCACTAAGAGGGAGGCATAAACAACAATGGTGGACCCAAACATATGTATCAGGTTTCAAACTCAACCCTTTATTACCAACCACAAATTTTATCAACCAAATATTTCAGAAAATCCCTAAAAAATTCAATTTCAACACTAAACATGAGTAAAAAAGCAAACAAATGGTCATAAAAGGACTCATGATACGTTAGGCCTTCATCGTTATCAGTATTCAGCGCCATTGTTCTATCCTTCCTGTAAAACTTCAAGTTTAGCTCGGATTTCTGTGATAAACGAAGAGAATCAAACTTAGGACTGTGAATTTAGTGATAATCAAAGTGTTTAAGGTGAAGATTTTTACCGATTAGACGAAAATCAGTAATGAGTATCGAAGATTTTGACCGATTACGAACTAATTAGACGAAATTATGAACCCTTTCTTTGTTTTTTTCTCAAATTGGAGCCCTAATTTTCGAAGAAGATGAATTGGGGGAAATTATAGATGAATATGGAGTGAAATGACATTACATACCCCGGTCACTGTTCAAAAACGTTTTGTGCACGTGAGGCTGATGCCCAAAACAGATGGAAATGGGCATAGATATGAACGGTGTCTCAAATTTCAAGTTCGGGTATCCCATCGCCAAAAAAAAAAGATCGAGTACCTACTTGTAACTAACATAATAGTTCAGGTACCATAGGTGTAATTTTTCCAAAAATAAATAAATACCGATTATAATTGAAAACCTATTTGCAACATTTAATTACACCCAAACAGCTCAGAGCTTTAGAAATGACTGAGAAAAGAGCCATCCTGTGTAAACCTGACAGAAATGAGGGTGTGTGATACATGAATGGACATGATCCATTACACCAAATTAAGAAGGACAATGCAAAATTGTGCTTCTCAAGAACTTGTATGAGTCCTATAATTAAAACCCATATAGTATTAGGGGTGTACATCGGTTAGGATCTGACCTTTTTTAGAAATAACTAATCTGATCCAATTAGTGATCAGTTTTTTTTTTAATCTGATCCAATCCGATCTATATTAGATCGGTTTGATTAATCGATTTGGCTTCAACTTTTATTTAATTTTTTTAGACTTTTTAAATTTAATTTTTGAGCTTTTTTTATTTTTAATATTTGACATTTAAGATATTTTTTGTACCAAAAATTTGTTGTGCTTAAATTATATTTTTTTTTTCAAAACCTAACACATAAAGTAACCACTAAGTAATCCATATAAAAATATTTTTTTTTCAAAACCTAACACATAAATAATTAAAAAAATATCAGGACAAATAAACATATTAAACTAAAATAAAAATAAAATAAAATTACTACACTAATACAATAATCCAGTAATCTAACTCTAAATTTAAGCTAATATAACAAAGCTTACATACCAATAATATTAAACTAATTGCCATATGTTTTGTAAAAAAAAAATAATCGATTCGGATTAGATCGAATTGGATCAGTTTTAACACTCTGAACCGAACCGAACTTTAATTTTTAATTTTTCAAAACCGATCCAATCTAATTATACTAAAATAATCAATTTAAACAGATTAAATTGGATTGAATACATTATTTTAATCGGTTAATTAATTTTTTACACACACGTACAATACGACAGATTCTGTAAGTGGAGACTTATTGTCCGACCCACCCGATTTTTGCTCCCTAAAAGAATATCTTATAAAATATTTAATTAGAATATAAATTTTGCCATAGCATAGAATATAATAATATAAAAATGTTTATTTATTTATTTTAAAAATAAGATCGAATAGATATTGGCTCGGCTTATAGCTTAAAGTCAGATTGATCTGTCAAGCAAGCAATGCAGGAGCCAGTGAGCCAGAACCCATCTGTCTCATCAACAAGTTGACACTTTTCGAACACTCTCAAAAACACCATTTTTATATTCCATTACTCTTTCATTAAAAAATTCCAAAAACCCATTAAAAAATTGCAACTAACAAAACCCCTAGCTGATTTCCCATTTTAGCCCCATCATTCCTCCAAATTCCCATCTCTTATAAACAACATAAATTTACCTTCCTATCTCTCTCTCTCTCTCTCTCTCTCAATATTCTAGGCGATGGAGAAAGGCGAGAGCTCAATCGCCGTGCAAGACACCGAAGAAGAAACCAGTCCCACCCAGCACAACCAGACGGTCCCACCTGGGGTGACTCAGGACGAGTTCGACGAGTTGAGGCGTTTTGTTTCCGAGTTCCACACGTACCATGTCGGTCCAGGCCAATGCTCTTCCCTGCTCGCGCAGCGCATCGACGCGCCGCTCGATGCCGTCTGGTCCGTTGTCCGGAGATTCGACAAGCCCCAGACCTACAAGCACTTCATCAAGAGCTGTACGGTCGAGGAAGGTTTTAGGATGACCGTCGGGTGCACCAGGGACGTAAATGTCATTTCCGGTTTACCGGCTGCCACGAGCACCGAGAGGCTAGACATACTCGACGACGAGCGACACGTCACCGGTTTCAGTATCACCGGGGGAGAGCACCGGCTTAGGAATTACCGGTCGGTCACGACGGTGCATGAGTTCCAGCGCGACGGGAGGATCTGGACCGTCGTTTTGGAATCGTACGTGGTGGATGTGCCGGAGGGAAACACCGAGGAGGACACGCGTCTGTTTGCTGATACCGTCGTGAAGTTGAATCTCCAAAAGCTCGCGTCGGTAACTGAAGGCCAGGGTCAGGCCCGTGACGGTGACGGTAAGTCACAGGTGATCTGAGATAAAAACTCACAGATTCAATGGAAAAAAACAAAAAAAGGGGGAAAAAAAACTTCTTTTTTCATTTTATTTTTGGTGGTTTTGGTTTCTGTGAGTACGCCTTAATTTCTTTTTATCTTTATTTTTTTCCACTATTGTGACTTGTGAAAGTACCAAAATATCCTTTGTTTCCTTGGATTGACTGGGATGCCTATATAGTGTGTACGAAACTGTGTGAATAGAAGGCATGGGGGCATATCAGTCAATGCACGTGTACAGAATATCAAGTTGAGGATATTGTGTTTTTTTTTACTCTGCTGTGAATATTTTTTTTTATTTAACTTGGCCATTTTCGGGCAGCGATTGTCTTTCTTTCAATTCAATTCAATTACATTTTGTTTTTTTTAGTTCTCAAAAAATTCCTAATTTTCCGTTTTGCCAAAACTTTGTAATGATATTCCTTAAAAAAAATTAATAAAATAATTTTCTAACCCCATTAATTCTTTGTTAAAGAAAATTGGAATATATGCTTTTTACTTTTTTAGTTTGAATCTAGAATCTAACTGCGATGAATGGGGGTTTGTTTCCCATTCAAATCAAGTCACAATGCAAGTATTAATGCTTTATAATGTTTACTACAACCATGACCTTCATATAGCTGGACTCTTCATTATAACATTAATGCAACATAAAAACCAAAAAAGAAAAAATAGTAACATAATTTTCAGTTATCACTACCCTGTTCAAGTTCAACACTGCCTCGAAACTTTATAATAAATTTATGGTTTTTTTGTAACATTGTCCTTAAAATTTTATGTGGATTTATAATTTACTTCTATATTTAATATCTGACATATATTTTTTTAAATTTAATAAATTTTTATAGCATTAATTTCAGCTTTTAATACGGATAATTTTTTTAATTAAAAACGAACACCATTCATATTGTTTTATAATTAAAAAAATAAATTTAATATTTTTAATTATTAAAAAAAGAGTAAAATATTTATTTTATTTTTTAAATGAAAAAAAATATAAATTATGTACGTCGCATATAATATTAAATGGAAGAAAATTAATTATGTTAAAACCATAGATTAATACTGTTTAAAAAAAATTAAAAAATATAGGTGTCATATATATAAAAAAAAAATTCAAAGATTCAAAATTTATGGAGAGAAAAGGACATTTCTTTCGTAGGTTAAAAAACAAAACAAAAACGGAAGAAAAAAAAAAATCCAGTCTCTGTGGCTCTACCAAAAACAAAAAATAGTCCTAGTCTCTGTGTTTACCAAAAGAAATGTCCTAGTCTCTGTGCTTTAAGGACTAGACCAAAAAGACTACAAGAGAGTGATTGACCACCGCATTGAAATTAAATGTCAGATTTAACTGTACAATTTCTAAAGAGAGAACCTTTCTCTCTACAGATAATTCAACAATTTCTGGGGTCCAACGTCCAAAGTAAAAGCAATGGAATTTCTAGGGAACCCAAAAAAGAAAGGGAAAAAAATAAAATACAAAGTCTATTCCTGGTAAGTACCAATTCTCCCTTCCCAGTTTAAAGTTAAAACTTGGCGGGACCTTGGTCACCATTTTGTTTGTCGGGTGATCTAAGGTAAAAATTAAAAAATTCTCTGGTGTCCAATTTTTTTTTTTTTTTT
>QANX01000114.1:0-49984 GCA_003254975.1 Ochetophila trinervis
CATAGGCAAGGCTGCCATGCCTTGGCCGAATGCCACGCATCTAAGGGGCTAACAGGATCCGTATACTCTGCAGCAAAAAGTAATTTCTCTGTTTTGTCATTAAATCATTTTGCAAAGTACTAAAAAATATAAATCAACTGACAAAAAAAATTCGAGTTTATGAAAACAATAAAGTAGAGCTAAATTGTAGTTTAATATGTATTAGAACTTCATATCTTAGGTTTAAAACCTGACAATGCTAGTTGAATAGTTTATATAATTTTTATTACTGCAGGTCCCTAAATTATATCGCTATTTACACTTTTGTCATAATTTTTTTTCTCACTTTAATCTTTAAACTCATATTTTCGTATCACCACAAGTTATTCTTGAAGTTTCCGTGCATTTGAGCAGTTAAAATGTGCAAAGCAAGTGAGGTCCAATTTAAGGGTAAAATTGTAATTTTAAATTTATTTTTATTTTTATTTTTTTATTATCATTATAGTATCCTACACTATATTGCGATTTACACTTTCATCCTAAATTTTTTTTCACACTTTGATTTTCAAACAAATATTTCATTCAGAAAAGCTTACACATGAAGTTCAAATTGGCAATTCTCTCAATATCGCTCTCTCTTGCCTCTACGCAAACTTATTCTCTCCCTTTCTTTCTCTGGCTTCATTTGTTGATACAAAAAAAAATTGATCAAAATAATTTTGATTTTGAAAAAAAAAATGTCAAATATTGAATATATGTTGGAAGTTAAGTTTAAATAACTAAATGGTAGTGAAAAGTGACGAGAAATGAAAAAATAACTGTAACATCCGAATTGTACCATTGGTGATAAACAATCTAAAATCAGTACTAAGATTCAACAAAAGTGATGATGCATCCAAATACATAATCTTTACTATGAAAAGCAATAAACTAGTATATGTAAACTACAAGTTCAAACTTAAAATTTCAAAGTCTAACATCACAAAATAAGCCACAAACAAAAATAGTTAACTTCAATATTCTAAATTGAAACTTAATGTGGCTAACTTAAGCTTAATAAAATCTAATTATAAGGAAGATAGACATAACCTCAACAACAACTAAATCAACTTCTAATTGTAAAAATTAGCAACGAAGCTCCCAAAATATGTCTAAGCCATTTATTTCCCCTTGCTTCTTTCACCAACTCTTGAAAAGTAGGTGTGAGCTACAAGCCTTACAGATAACAATTTGGTTTTTCATTTTTTTTACAAAAAAAAAAAAAAATATGACCAATATATTTAGTTCACTAGCAAGAGTGAGTACTAATACTTATATAAGCATAATAGAAATACTTACAAAATCTTTGCAAACCAATGAAATAAACTAACAAATAACTAAAGCCAATCATAATATATTTATCAAAATATCAGTTTCACTTCATATTTAAACATTTAATATGTGTCAACCATGTACTTCTGGGGCATTCTCCCATGGATAGTCACTCATCGCCTTTGGATTTTGGGGCTCCTCACCCAGGGACCATGACCACCCCCTCATTACTTCACCATGGTGATAAAGGACTTTCAACCTAAGGGCTCCGGACCTTTCTTATTTCCGTTAGGTTTTCACATATATAAACTTAATCGAATTTGTATAAAGTTTATTGTAGCTCAAAAGCATACTCAATGCTCCATTATATACTCAAAACCTTTGACATACTTATTTCCATAACAAAACATCTTTTGATATGTAACATACTTTAAATAGTAAAAGCATTAACAAAAAATGTCATAAATTATCTCAAATTTAACTATTTCTCTTCCATCAAACAACATTCAAATCACTTAAAATTTTACTAAGACTAATAGACATGTGGATATTTGTGTGGTTAAAGTTTCAATTCAAACAAGTAATACAATTACTTTAATTAACTTTCGATGTAGAATATGTAGAACACTAAAATTAGTTTTTTCCACAATTAAATTAAACTTTTTGATTTATCTCTATCTCAAAAAGAATAAGATTATAAGCGAATTTTTTTTCCAAATTGAATAAATCATATAACAGTACCTATGTAAAAAGTTTAAAGCCCAAAAAAGCTAAGTAAGTGGACCAGCATGAATTTTTGTTTTAATATTGTAAATCTAAAAATCATTTTCACCACTGAGATAACCTTAAAGAAAATCTGATTCTGGATAATTTACAAAACAAAAATTGCCAAAAATTTCCAGAATTTAAATAGACACATAGAATAAATTCTCCACAAAATTTCAGCTCAAAAGGAGCTCATTTGATATTGTTTTGAACTTCATAAATTCAAAGTTTTAGCTGCTGTTAGAAACTTTTGCAGCAAACATGTGACTTTGAAAATTCATATAAAATCAAGTACTTAACATTTTATTATGAAACTTACTTCTAGATTTTCTTTAACATGTCTAGTTCCATCCTTCTAAATTTCAAAGCAAAACGAATACTATAGATACCTTAATCCACACATCAATTCACGGACTACCAGTCTTTGGCAAAATTCCAGATTTCATTTTTTGAAGCAAAACATCAATTTCACATTTGAAACTCTTATCACAACACATAAGCATCATCTAAAACATCAAAATAGCATTTGAGCATCATCATGGTTAATCAAAAACCTACTTTTCAGTTTTAAAACCAACAAAAAATTCCAAATTGTCACCTACCATAAACCAAAGCTTGTAAAGCTTTGCTTTAACTTAACCCTTCACACCAACCGAGCTAGCCTTCCGAATTCAACTCCTTACCCTCATTAACTTGAAGTTTGTCTTCTTTTCTTAACTCTTGACAATCATCTAGCAAGTTAGGTTCCCACATAAAGTCATAAGTCTTAGACTTCAACAATTTGAAACCAAAATTAAAGCTCCAAAACTAGTCAAGTCACTCTCATAAATTTTTTTATCAAACACCTATCATGCAAGCCTTTTATAACACCCAAAAATGCTTGTTTGAGGTTCAAAATCCATATTTTTCAAACCCTATTTACAAAATAAAATTTCAGATTGCAAACTCTCTACAAAATCCCATACAATTTCCTCAAAACCCATAAAAACATACTCAAAATGTGTAGATAACAAAATCAAAGTTTGAGTTCTTACCTTGAAGCTTAGAAAGTGACCAAAACTTCAAAAGATTTTCCAAAAATGAACATATCTTCTACATGCAATGAAACTTTTGCAAAGAGGAAGATAAAAGCTTCATTTTGACTATAAGATTGTAAGATTTGAATGTAAAATGAGAATTCTAGAGAAGAAAGAAGATGAATTAAGTTTTCAGCTTTTTCTTTTGTGTTTAATGTGAGAAAGAGTGGAAGAAGATGTAAGTTTTATTTTTGTTATTTTTATTTAAATTTTGAAAACTAATTTTTAAGCTTTGGGTTAGGCTTTTCATTAAAATAAAATTGAGTTTAGCAAAATAAAACATTGGGCTTAGCTTGCATAAGTAGTGCTTTAGTTTAAAAAAAAATAAATGGGCTTGGCTAATTATTTGGGTTGTTACAAATCTTCTCTCCTAAAAAATTTCATCTTCGAAATTCAAAAGATACCTGAAGAATCAAATAAATTTGGATACTTGGCTTTAATTTCATATTCCAATTCTCAAGTTGCTTCTTCAACTCCATGATGTTGCCAAATAACCATAACCAACGGAATGGTTCTTCGACGAAGAACTTGTTCTCTCTTTTTTACGATTCAAATTGTTCGTTCTATATGTGACACGTCCTCTTCTAAGCTTACGTCTTTCCAATCCAAAACATGTGAAGGATCCGATTGATACTTCCTCAACATAGAAACATGAAATACATTATCGATGTTGGATAGTTGAGGTGGCAATGCTAAGCGATATGAGACTTCACCAATTCTTTCAAGAATTTCAAAGGGGCATATAAAATGAGGTGAAAGTTTTATACCTTTACCAAATCTATTAATTCCATAACAAGGTCTTGTCTTAAAAAAGACATGATCTCCAACTTCAAATTCCAATGGTCTCCTTCTATTATCCACATAACTCTTCTGACGACTTTGAGAGGTCAAAAGTCGTTGCTTGATTAATTTAACTTTCTCTGTGGTTTCTTGAACCAATTCTGGTCCTAATAAAGAAGCTTCACCAACTTCAATCCAACATACATGAGATTGAAATGGTCTACCATATAAAGCTTCAAATAGTTACATACCAATACTAGATTGGTAACTATTATTGTATGAATATTCCACTAAGGGTAGATAATCTGCCCAGTTTCCTTGAAAGTCTAAAGTACAAGCTCTAAACATGTCTTCTAGCACCTGAATAATTCTCTCAGACTGACCGTCTGTCTAGGGATGATAAGCTGTACTAAAATTTAAACGTGTACCCAAAGCTTTCTGGAAACTTTTCCAAAAGTGAGAAGTAATCTTGGATCTCTGTAAAAAACAATGGAAAATGGAACACCGTGCTATCTAACAATTTATTCCACATATAACTATTATTGTCCGAAGAATTAATGGCCTAAACATGTAGAAAATGTGCAGATTTGGTCAATCTATCAATGACAACCCATATACTATCAAATCTCTTTTAAGTTTGTGAAATTCCTTTAACAAAGTCCATAGTTATATGCTCCCACTTTCATTCAGCTACTGGTAAAGGTTAAAGCAAACCTTTAGGCTTCTGATGCTCTGCCTTTACTTGTTGGCAAACTAAACATTTAGCCATGAATTTTACCACATCCTTCTTCATTCCACTCCACCAAAATTGAGTACGCAAGTTATGATACATTTTAGTGCTTCCCGAATGAATAGAAAACTTAGATTTGTGAAACTCACTAAGTATCTCTTCTCTAATTTGCTCCACTAAAGGTACAAAAAGTCTACCATGAAATCTCAACCCTTTTGAGATGTCAATTTTCCATCCATGAACTACTTCACCTTCATTTATACGTGCTCGAATAGCTTGTGTTTCTAGATCCTTTTGCTGGGCTTCAATAACCTTTTAAACAACCAAGTTAAAAAGATAAGGTGTATCACCTTGGCTATGAACTTCCAAATCATATTCTTCTAATGCTTTGTACAATTTCCACCTATAGCAATAAAGATTCGCTACCATACCTTAAGATTTTCTACTTAAGGCATATGCTACAACATTTGCCTTATCAGGATGATAATTTAAGGAAAATTATATTCTTCTATAAACTCCATCCATCTGACTTGTCTCAAATTTAATTCCCTTTGGATGAAAAGATATTTTAAACTTTTATGATCTGAAAGTACTTTAAATTTCTCTCCGAACAAGTAATGCTTCCAAGTTTTTAAAGCAAACACAATAGCTGCAAGTTCCAAATCATGGATCGGATAATGTCGCTCATAAGGTTTAAGTTGGCGTAAAGCATAAGCTACCTCACCACCTTGTTGCATTAAAACACAAACTAAACCCAAATGAGAAGCATCACAATAAATAAAATAGCCAATTCCTTGCTCAGGAATGACTAGAATAGGAGCCGAGGTCAGACGCCTTTTAAGTTCCACAAATGCTTGCTCATAAGTATCATTCCACTCAAATTTCACACCTTTCTGAGTCAAGCGAGTCATAGGAGATGCTACTCGAGAGAAGTCTTTCACAAAGCAATGATAATATCCCGCTAATCCCAAAAAACTTCTTATCTCTTTCATATTGTTAGACCTCCCCCAATTAAGCATTGCTTCCACTTTAGCTGGATCAATAGAAATACCACTTTGAGATACCACATATCCGAGAAACTTAACTTCAGTCATCCAAAATTCACATTTGCTTAACTTTGCATATAATTGGTTATCTCTCAAAAGTTGCAAAGCAATGCGTAAATGCTCCTCGTGCTCTTCTTTTGACATTGAATAAACCAAAATATCATCTACAAGCACCACCACGAATTGATCAAAGTAGGTATGAAAAATATGATTCATTAAGCCCATAAATGTTGTCGGAGCATTGGTTAAGCCGAAAAGCATAACCAAAAACTCAAAATGTCCATATCGTGTTCGAAAAGTTGTTTTAGGAATTTCTTCATCATTAACTCTCAATTAATGGTATCCCAAACCCAAATCAATTTTTTGAAAAATACTTGGAACCACACAACTGATCAAACAAATCATCAATCCTTGGTAAAGGGTATTTACTTTTTACTGTAACCCGATTAAGTTGTCTGTAATCCACACATAGCCTCAAAAAACCATCTTTCTTTTTGGCAAATAAAACATGAGCACCCCTGGCAATGTACTATGACGAATAAGCCCTTTATTTTGCAACTCCATTAATTGAACTTTCAAGTCTAACATCACAAAATAAGCCACAAACAAAAATAGTTAACTTCAATATTCCAAATTGAAACTTAATGTGGCTAACTTAAGCTGAATAACATCCAATTATATGGGAGGTAGACATAACCTCAAAAACAACTAAATCAACCTCTAATTGCAAAAATTAGCAAAGAAACTCCCAAGTGATGCTCCCAAAATATGTCTAAGACATTTCTTTCCCCTTGCTTCATTCACCAACTCTTAAAAAGTAGGTGTGAGCTACAAGCTCAATAGATAACAATTTGGTTTTTCTTTTCTTTTTTTTACAAAAAAAAATATGACTAATATATTTAGTTCACTAGTAAGAGTGAGTACTAATACTTATATAAGCATAAGACAGATACTTACAAAATCTTTGCAAACCAATAAAATAAACTAACAAATAACTAGAGCCAATCATAATATATTTATTAAAATATCAGTTTCACTTCATATTTAAACATTTAATATGTATCAACCACATGCTTCTGGAGTATTCTTCCAAGGATTGTCACCCATGGACTTTAGATTTTGGGACTCCTCACCTAGGGACGGTGACCACCCTCTCATTACTTCACCATGGTGATTAGAGACTTTCAACCCAAGGGCTCCAGGCCTTTCTTATTTCCGTTAGGTTTTCACATATATAAACTTAATCGAATTTGTATAAAGTTTATTGTATCTGAAAAGCAAACTCAACACTCCATTATATACTCAAAACTTTTGACATACTTATTTCCATAACAAAACATCTTTTGATATGTAACATACTTTAAATAGTAAAAGGATTAACAAAAAATGTTATAAATTATCTCAAATTTAACTATTTCTCTTCCATTAAACAACATTCAAATCACTTGAAATTTTACTAAGACTAATAGACATGTGGATATTTGTGTGGTTAAAGTTTCGATTCAAACAAGTAATACAACTACTTTAATTCACTTTCGTTGTAGAATATGTAGAACACTAAAATTAGCTTTTTCCACAATTAAATTAAACTTTTTGATTTATCTCTACCCCAAAAAGAATAAGATTATAAACGATTTTTTTTTTCAAAGTGAATAAATCATTTAACAGTACCTATGTAAAAAGTTTAAAGCCCAAAAGAGCTAAGTAAGTGGACCAGCATGAATTTTTGGTTTAATATTATAAATCTGAAAATCATTTTCACCATCGAGATAACCTTAAAGAAAATCCGATTATGGATGATCTACAAAACAAAAATTGCCAAAAATTCTAGAATTTAAATAGACACATATAATAAATTCTCCACAAAATTTAAGCTCGAAATGAGCTCATTTGATATTGTTTTAAACTTCATAAAGTTGAAGTTTTACTACTGTTTGAAACTTTTGCAGCGAACATGTAATTTTGAAAATTCATATAAAATCAAGTACTTACATTTTTTATGAAACTTGCTTCAGATTTTCTTTAACATGTTTATTTCCATCTTTCAAAATTTCAAAGCAAACCGAATACTATAGATACCTTAATTCACACATCAATTCATGAACTACCAATCTTTAGCAAAATCCCAGATTTCATTTTTGAAACAAAACATCAATTTCACATTTGAAACTCTTATCACAACACATAAACATCATCTAAAACATCATAATAGCATTTGAGCATCATCATGGCTAATCAAAAACCTACTTTTCAGTTTTAAAACCAACAAAAAATTCCAAATTGTCACCTACCTTAAACCAAAGCTTGTAAAGTCAGGTTCCCACATAAAGTCATAAGTCCTAGACTTCACATAAAGCTCCAAAACTAGAAAAGTCACTCATAAATTTGTTATCAAACACCTATCATGCAAGCCTTTTATAAAAACCCAAAAATGCTTGTTTGAGGTTCAAAATCCATATTTTTCAAACCCTATTTACAAAATAAAATTTCAGATTGCAAAATCTCCACAAAATCCCATACAATTTCCTCAAAACCCATAAAAACATATTCAAAATGTGTAGATAACAAAATCAAAGTTTGAGTTCTTACCTTGAAGCTTAGAAAGTGACCATAACTTCAAAATATTTTTAAAAAATGAACATTTCTTCTACATGCAACGATAATTTTGTAAAGTGGAAGATAAAAGCTTCATTTTGACTATAAGATTGTAAGATTTGGATGAAAAATGAGAATTCTAGAGAAGAAAGAAAATGAATTAAGTTTTGCGCTTCTTCTCTTGTGTTTAACGTGAGAAAGAGTGGAAGAAGAAGTAAGTTTTATTTTTGTTATTTTTATTTAAATTTTGAAATCTGATTATTAAACTTTGGGTTGGGCTTTTCATTAAAATAAAAATTGAGCTTAGCAAAATAAAAACATTGGTCCTAGCTTGCATAAGTAGTGCTTTAGGTTAAAAAAAGAATAAATGGGTTTGACTATTTATTTTAATAACAAAAGTAAAAAACTCATGGATAGTTAAATATTAAGGTTGGATATTCGTTTTCAGGTGAAATGTAGCCATATTGATGCACGAGTAATATCAAAAACGTGAAAATGAAACAATAGTATCATAAACACCGGAAAATATGGTTGGAGGTGAAGATTCAGTCGGGTATGGATATGGGTCGTGCGACCCTTTTCTCTTGAAACATAAAGACCAATAACCCATTCTAAGCTTGAAGATAACTAAAAAAACGCCGTGTCATGAATCTCATTGAAATGACGTCATTTTATTTTTAATGACTTTTAAAACTAAATGCCAAAAACTAAAACAACGTTGTTTTTGTAAACCAAAACTTAAAAATAATAATCAACATATTTATAAATATATATATATATATATTACAAATTAATAAACTAAATTTACATGGATAATAAAATACAAAACTTGTATACAATGTCTTTGGTAATAATCCAAGGTCTGTGTAATACCACAATTTCTTTAAGAACAATTTCGTCCCCACTGGTGTGAATGGTTCGTTGACGATTGTCTCTCAGGATACAACGGACACTCTCAATTTTTGAATTTAGCACCACTAAAAATTTATCTTTGAACTTGAAAAAATATCTAAACTTTATCACCACTTTTCCTAAAACCTAAAAAGCATGTTCTGATCTTCTTATCTTTTTCTATTTTCTCTTTTATGTCCTATTAAACCTCAAAACTATATACATATATAGTAAACAAAAATTGAAACTGAAAACAAAACAATTAAGACCTAATTAATTTATTCAATAAAAGCTTTTTGTAACTAACAACCGTTACATCAGTTACAAAAAACCAGCAATCTCCCACATGAATAAATTAAACTAGCCTCATTTTATAGACAGGTGATAAAGCTCTAAGGTTGAAGTCTGCATAGGATAGGTAGATGTTACTCTTTGAACCCTCCCTTGTGAAAATGTATTTACTTTACTGATTAAATGGTAGACATGATGTCCTTGAACCATTATATCATTTATGTAAATGATGATACACCTCACACATGACCCCTTCCTGATATTTTCCAGTTCTCACTATTATGTTCGTCTTGGTTCTGCAAGAGTTTAAAGAATTGCGCCCACCACAATTGTCCTTGAAGCAGCCCCTCTTCCTCCCACATAGGTGATTTTTCTGTTTCCATATAATCCTCAAAGATTACCAAACATCCGAGAATTATTAAAAGCATAGCTTAACCTTTTATCTATCACTAGGAATGGGTAATGGTAAAAACCCCCATAGTGATCTATACCAGTATTTACAATTGCATTGTCCCGTTGAACCTAGATATTGGGATCTTCAGTCACATAGGTTGGGTTTCCATCATATCGACTTTCTTCTCACAGGCTTCAATCTCATTCCCTTCGATTTCTCAACTAGTTCTCTATTTAACCCCTTGGTTAGCGGATCCGTAATATTTTATTTCGACTTTACATAGTCTATAGAAATCACTTTAGTTGAGATTAACTGTCTAATAGAATTGTGTCTTCGACGTATATGTCTTGACTTTCCATTATACATGATATTATGTGCCCTGCCAATTGCAGATTGACTATCGCAATGTAAGCTAATTGCAGGCACAAGTTTCAGCCATTATGAAATGTCCTCTAAGAACTGACGTAACCATTCATCATCTTCTCCACATTTGTCTAAAGCTATGAACTCAGACTCCATAGTGGAACGAGCTATAACTAATTGTTTGGAGGACTTCCATGTTATAGCTGCACTAGCCAATGTAAATATATATCCACTAGTGGACTTTCAATTCTTTATATCAGAAATCCAACTTGCATCACTATAACCTTTTAATACAGTTGGATATCTTGTGTATTGCAGTCCATAATCACGAGTATATCGTAAGTATCTCATTACTCTCACTATCCCTTTCCAATGATATTGGTTTGGATTACTCGTGTATCTATTTAGTCTACTTATTGAGTATGCTATAGCCGGTCTAGTGCAACTCATTAGGTACATTAGACTTCCAATCACCCTAGAATATTTCACTTAGAAAACACCCTCTCGTTTATTCTTAGAAACATGTAAATTCATATTTATTGGTGTTCTGGCTATACCAGTATTTTATCTATATAATGTGACTGACTAAGAATGATTCCATTCGAAAACCTAGAAATTTTAATTCTTAATATCACATATGCAAGCCCCATGTCTTTCATATCAAACTTTGTATTTAACAAAACTTTGGTAGTTTGGATCATATTATAGTTATTACCCATGATAAGTATGTCATCTACATATAGACATAAAATGACATATCCATCGTCAGTATCCTTTATAGATACACTTGTCACATTTATTTATTTTGTACCCACTTTCCAACATGGCAGAATCAAATTTCTGATGCCATTGTTTTGGAGCTTGTTTTAGACCATACATAGATTTCACCAGTCTACAGACTTTCCTCTCTTGTCCTGGAGCATAAAAACTCTCAGGTTGCTCTATATAGATCTCCTCATCAAGATCCCCATTTAGAAATGATGTTTTTACATCCATATGATGTATCTCTAAATTTCGTAAGGCTGCTATGGCAATCACCATCCTTATGGAATTTATTCTCGTCATTGAAATATGTATCAAAATAATCAAGGCTTCCTTTTGTTTGTAACCCTTTATTACTAGCCTTGCCTTGTATTTATTAATAGTTCCATATGCTTTCATCTTCCTTTTGAAAATGCACTTGTAACCCAAATGTTTACAACCAGAAGGTAGATCCACTAACTCTCAAGTATGGTTTTGCAAAATGGAATTTATTTCACTTTTGATTACCTCTTTCCATAAAGGACATTCAGGAGAGTTTATAGCTTCCTGAAAGCTTCGAGGTTCGCTTTACAGCATGTAAGTAAGAAAATCTGTACCAAAAATTTTTTTTGTTCTTATTCTCTTACTACATCTAAGCTCAACCTCATCCTCTTGTCCATGATCACTATATGGACTATCATCATAGACATATTCAAATGTTCATTTTGACAAACTCGGTCCCTCATCAAATTTGTATGGAAAATTATGCTCAAAAAACGAAGCATTTCTCGATTCCATTATTGTATTTCTGTGTATATTTGAAATTTTAGATCTGTATACAAGAAATCGATATGCACTGCTATTTTGTGCATAACCAATAAAAATGCAATCAACTGGTTTTGGACCTATCTTTACTCTCTTTGGAGTAGGTACAACTACTTTGGCTAGACACCCCCACATTCGTAAATAATTATAGGAAGGTTGTCTTCTATGCCAAAGCTCATAAGGTGTTTTCACTTCTTTCTTCCAGGGCACCTTATTTAAAATGTAATTTGCTAATAAAATAGCTTCCCCCCACAAGTTCTGAGATAACCCAGAACTTAACAGCATTGCATTCATCATTTCCTTGAGGGTTCAATTTTTCAGTTCAGCCACACCATTGGACTGTGGTGAATACGGTGGAATGACTTTATGTCTAATCCCATTTTGAGCACAAAATTCACCAAAAGGATTTACATATTCGCCACCGCGATCACTCCTTATTACTTTAAATTTATTATTAAGTTGATTCTCAACTTCAACCTTATAGAATATAAATTTCTCTAAGGCTTCATCTTTGCCATTTAGAAAATAGACATAGCAATATTTTGTGCTATCATCAACAAAGGTAATAAAAAATTTATTGCCTCCTCTTGTTGGTGCAAATTTCAGATCACATATGTCACTATGGATCATATCTAAAAGTTCGGTATTCCTTTCAATAGTGTGATATGATAACCTCGTCATTTTTGCCTAGCGCAAGTTTCACACTTATAGTTATTGTCAATTTGAAATGTGGGAATACAATTTAAGTTAATTAATCTCCTCAGAGTATTATAATTAACATGTCCTAGTATACTATGCCACAAATTGGAAGATTCAAGCAATTCAACAGAAGAAGTACTAGCTTTATTCATATTTTTAGGCTTTATAGTCATTACATTAAGTTTGAAAAACCTATTGGCTACATAGCCATTTCCCACAAACATATTATATTTTGACAATACGACCTTATCAAACTCAAACACCATGCGAAATCCATGCTTGCTTAGAAGAGATCCAGATACCAGATTTTTATTTATATATGGTACATACAGTACGTTGTTCAGAGTCAGGTCTTTCCCGGAGGTCATCTTCAGAATGACCTTCCTTTGACCTTTTATTTCAGACGTTGCAGAATTTCCCATGAATAACTTCTTCCCACTTTCAGTTGGTTCGAAGGAAGTGAACAAACCTTTGTCTGAGCATACGTGACGAGTTGCACCAGTGTCAATTTACCACTCTTTTGGGATTGACCCAACAAGATTCACTTCAGAAACTACGACACTCAAATCAATGGCATCAACTTCTCTGGTGAGTTTCTCCACCACATGTGCCATTTTATTTTTTCGTTTGGGCAGTCTACAATATGTCGATTTGTAACATATCTAGTCACAATTGAAACATTTCCTTTAAAATTTGGGATGTTTAAATACCCCTCCATTGGGACCTAGCTTGAAATTCTTTCCAGCAAATTTCTTGGTCTTAGAGCTTTGACCATGCTCCACAACATTAGCTTTCAGGAAAGCCTGCGATGATGATCTTTTCTCTGATCGTCTGTTGTCTTCCTCAATACAAAGTCTAACAATCAGATCATCCATGCTCATCTCCTTTCGCTTATGCTTAAGGTAGCTCTTGAAGTCTTTCCAACCTGAAGGCAATTTTTCAATAACACATGCCACTTGGAAGGCTTCACTAATTACAATCCCCTCAGAATGGATTTATTGTATAATTATTTACAGTTGTTGGACTTGACTGATAATAGTCTTGGTATCAACCATCTGATAATCCAAGAAACGACCCACTACAAACTTTTAAAAACCCGCATCATCTGTTTTGTATTTCTTATCCAAGGTTTCCTACTGCTCTTTTGCTGTCATCTTGCTACTGTATACACTATACTGAGTATCAGATAGGCCATTCAAAATATATTTCTGACTCAGGTAGTCAGAACTCTTACAGGCATCCACAACCATGGGAGTACTTGCATCGCTATTCTCATTGCTCTATGGTGCCTCTTCAGTCAAGAACCTAGCTAGGTTCAATGTGGTCAAATACGATAACATCTTTTGTTGCCACCTTTTAAAATCCTTTCCATCAAATTTTTTCGGCTTCTCTGCATGATTCATGGGTACAGAAACTGATGCAATCAAAGTTGGCGCTTTTGCCACAGAAACAATATTCACGTGGTCTGAGGAAACATTCGTCTCTGTTGCCATTTCCTGTATATGATGAAAATATAAATTCGTTAGTTGTTGAACAAAATTGCCCCAACACACTAATTACACAAATTTCACCAAGAAAATGGCACAAATTTGAGGTTTAAAACTCAATTTAAAAATCCACAGAATTATTGTATACACCCACATAATTTCTGTATACAAACATGGATTTTTCTGTATACACCCATCAATGCCGGTTAACAGTCAACGACAATCAACAATCAATAATCAAAAGTCAACATAAGTCAACTTCTACGTGGCACGTGCTACGTCAGCACACACTTCAGCGTAAGCCTCCACGTGGCACACATGTGAACGGTCACGTGTCTGTAACGTGGCATGGGCTAGCCCTACAAACGAGCTGTACCTTAGCCCACCATTTGGCCCAACTGGACCAGGCTCAATTCCAGCTCAGCCCAAGCTCAAGCTCAAGCCTAGCCGAAGTTCAAGTCCAAGCCCAGGCTACGCCAAGCCTGCTGCCTCAGCCTAGTCGCCCAAATTTCAAAACGATGTTGTTTTGGGTCTTCTTCTTCACCCATTTTACTGCATCTGGGTCGGGTAATGGGTCTCGCGACCCAGTTTCAAACCCGGTTGTAACTCTTTCGTCCGACCTCCGTTTTCGACGCCGTTTGTCAGTTTTTCTTCGTCTCATCGCCCTCATTTGGATTCAAGTGTCAATTTAAATTAAAAAACCCACTAGAAAAATAAATCAGAAATATATATATTCAGCTATAACAATAAAACATAACAAAACGAAACACAAACCAATATATATAAATATAAATATAAATATAAAAGATTAACAGTAAAAGAAAATCGTTCTTAAGATTGTAAACCAAAACTTAAAAAATAATAATCAACATATTTATATATATATATATATATTACAAATTAATAAACTAAATTTATATATATAATAAAATACAGAATATGTATACGATGTCTTTGGTAATAATTTGAAGTCTGTGTAATACCACAGTTTCCTTAAGAAAGATTTCGTCTCCACTGGTGTAAATGGTTCGTTGACGATCGTCTCCTATGATACAACGGACACTTAATTTTTGATTTTTAGCACCACCAAAAATTTATCTTCGAACTTAGAAAAATACCTAAATTTATCACCACTTTTCCTAAAACCCAAAAAGCATATTTTGATATTCTTCTCTTCTTCTATTTTCTGTCCTATTAAACCTCAAAACTATATACATATATATAGTAAACAAAAATTGAAACTGAAAACAAAACATTTAAAACAAAAATTAAAATCTAATTAATTTATTCAATAAAAGGTTTTTGTAACTGACAACCGTTACATCAGTTACAAAAAATCAACAGTTTTATGCAATTAACCATCCAAATTCACTACCATTTAGTTATTCAAACTTAACTTCCAACTCTTTCAGAATGAAAACCCTTTTAATTTTTAATTTTTTTTGTATCTGGAAATGAAGCTAGAGAAAAAAAAAATAAGCTTGCATGGAGGAGAGAGAGATTGAGAGAGGTGTCAGTGTGAACTTTATGAGTAACATTCTCTGAGTGAAATATGAATTTGAATATCATAATGAGAAAAAAGTTTTAAGACAAAAATATAAATTGTAATATAGTTTAGAGATATAATAAAAACTTTTAAAATTACAATTTTACATTTAAAATGGACCTCACATGCATTGCACATACATTTTAACGGTTTAAATAAATAGAAACGTACAAAAGTTACGGCGATAAAAAAAAATTAAAATTAAAAAAATTTAAAGAAAAAACTATAAGTCGCGATATAATTTAAAAACTTGAGGTGGTAAAAATCTTACTTTCTATTTACATAGAAAATAAATTATGGGTTTTGTATATGGAGTTTGAAGCTTAAAAAAAAATAAAAAAGTACAAATATCTAACAATTGTTTTTTAGTTGTCGTTGTAAATTTTTTTCTTCTTATGCCTTTGATGATGGTCAAGTTATAGCAAATTTTGCGTTTAAAGGTGTAATCCAATGATGGGAGCCAACTGAACCATCACTACGAGAGTTGTGATTCGAGTTTTGGTAGCTCCATTTGGATTCAGGTGCTTCTCTCCACTGCTATGACACGAGGAAGATTAAGGTTTTAGCGATACCGACTCCCATCGCAGACTTCTATCATATTAAAAAAATATTTAGATCGGTTCACTCACTAAATATCTTCTAAACTTATGAACTCCGCTGTACGCAGTTCTTTTTTTATTCACAAAAAAAAAATGTTTTTTCTTTCAAATATCGAAACCCATCACCTAAAAGGCTAAAACAAGGGAAAAGAAACTAAAATCCAATAAAAAGAAATAGAAATTAACGTTAGGTTTTCCTATCGACTTCCTTATGACTTTTCAAAGTCAATTTTCCATAAAAACCATTTGAAACACTGAAACTGCTGCAGGCGATTCCAAGGTGGTAGCAGATACAGAGAAATGGGCGAGACGGTTCGAGTTGGTAGCAGAGAAAGCAGGTGGTTTCTTCATGGAATGACTGCTCTTGTCACCGGTGGCACTAAGGGGATTGGGTTGGCCTTCTCTTTCCCTGTTTCTGTGTTTTCAACCTCCAAAGTGCTTTCCTTAATCATTAAAAGCAGTTTGTTTTGCTTTATTTATCAGGCATGCAATTGTGGAGGAATTGTCAGGAGTTGGGGCAATTATACATACATGTTGTAGGCATGAGTCTGAGCTCAATGAATGCTTAAGCCAATGGAAGATGAAGGGCTTTCAAGTTACTGGTTCTCTCTGTGATGTTTTGTCTCCAACAGAGCGAGAAAAGCTAATAAACAAAGTCTCCTTTCTGTTCAATGGGAAACTCAACATCCTTGTAAGTGCTCTGTTTCTTTATTGAGTTTTTTGCTATTTTACATAATTCCTATGAGCATATCATCTGCTGGCGTGTTCTACTATGTAAGTTTTTAATTGGGATTCAAACAAAATATGAACTTTTTGTGATTGAGAAAGTCATTTCGACGGAGTAATCTTTGTACTATTATCATTTCAAGCAATTGTTAAAAATTCATCCTTTGGGAAATCTCTATGCCTAATTCAGAAAATGTCATATAAGAATCTATTTCCTTTACTGCTTTTCTCTTTATTCTGTTGGATTAGTAAGCAAGTAGTACTGAGAGAGCATATATAAATCCATTGCAACAAGTCAAGCAACAAAAGGGAAAAAAAGAAGAAAAATGTTCAAAAAAGAAAATGCCTCTACATATGAATCAAGCAAAAGATATATGACTGCAAAATAAACCCTCATATCTCTTTAGCCCACATTTCCCATACTAGAAAAAATTGAGACTCCAAAGTAGGCCTTGGATGCATTCAAAATCTATAGCGAAAACAGATCGTCACAATCACATATATTAAAATCATTAATATCACTCTTCTTAAGACTGCATCATAAGGATGCCTAGCTCCTTCCCCTGTTGTTAAAGTTTGGTTCCATTCCTTTAGAAGAGCCTTTAATGGGGCTGTAGCCTGTTCTTCTACCCAATTGTCTTTCTGTAGATAAACAACGTTGGAACGAGTGAAAAGAAACCAACAGAAGAGTATACAGCTGAAGATATATCATTTCTAATGGGTACAAATTTTGATTCTGCATACAACATTTGCCAACTTGCACATCCTCTTCTGAAAGCTTCAGGGGCAGGAAGCATTGTTTTTGTGTCTTCTGTGGCTGGTGTCTTAGCAGTAAATGTTGGATCCTTATATTCTTCAGCTAAAGGTCATTGCATTCTTATGTTATTATTGTTACTATTTTTATTTTCTACTTTGCAAGTCCTATGGAATTTGAAATTGTAGCAGTTCTTTTGGAAGTTGCTATTGATTTTTTACATTTATTATTTTTCTTGTTGTTTTCCTTGCAGGAGCAATAAACCAGCTAACAAAATATTTGGCTTGCGAGTGGGCAAAGGACAATATAAGGTCTAATTGTGTTGCACCTTGGTTTATCAGAACGCCTCTTATTGAACCGGTAATGTACTTTTCCAACTGCTTATGATTTTAGTTAGTCAGCCTGGTTGGTTGATTTTCTCTTTTACTAACCCCAAAACCAAGCAGAAATTGGACACATACATTGTAGTAACCATTGATTAGAAGCTATAGATATATAAACTGAAAGGGTTGATCCATGTGATATGCGATCTCTTTCAGGCACTGAACAATGAAGAATTTATTAAACTTGTGAAGTCTCGGACACCAGCTGGCCGTGTTGGAGAGCCAAAAGAAGTTTCATCATTGGTAGCATTTCTATGCTTACCTGCTGCCTCTTACATAACTGGACAGACTATTTGTGTTGATGGAGGAGTGACAGTGAATGGTTTATTATTTCCTTGAATATGCATTCAAAATAGAACCATGAGTTCAAGATTCTAGTTCTGAATTAATAGACTTCGTAGTTTGAAGATGAATAAGATTCAGAAAACTGAGAACAAAGCTATTGTACCGGTCCAAAAAAAAAAAAAAACCAAAACCAATATGTTTAATAAGCAAAGCACTGAAGACTGTAATATTCCAAGACAGACAAATTGTTTCTTCATATTTGCAGGATGTGTACGAAATTCTATTATTTTCTTTACTTAATAGAGTCTGGTCCATTATGTACTCCATTGTTTCTCTGCCTCCGTATCAGGTGAAATGAGCACTTCTTGCAAGTTTCCATGAGAATATCAACAAATAAATCATTTTGCATTTTAAGATTAGGTACTTTTTGGTCCACTGTAACTTAGTTGCCAACGTATTATTTTTTCCTTGAGTTTGTTAGACATATCGATTAACTACAAATATGAAGGAAAAAAACAAAAAACTACACAATTCAAATATATATATATACATATATATATATATTTTCATTTAAGCATAAAGTTAATTGAGATGTTTGACTACCACCAACTTTCAGCATATATTCTTTTGTTTATAACTTGAGGATTATGATATTATGTGAAATGAAACTAATTACAAGTTATAATTGAAAACAATGTATATGGGGCTCCAATATATTAATCTCAATTGTCAGATCATTTCTTTTTGAGGGTAAAAACATTCCATTGACTCAAAAACAAAATAAGACTAGGGACCTTCAATATCAAACAATAAAAGGAGAAAGGGTATCCAAAACACTTTAGAAGTTTTGCCATTTACAAACATTATAAGCTACTTGTTATGACACTCAAGAGAGACTTTACCAAGTGATGTAGCTTAGAAATAATATTGTAAGGTGTCCAAGCTATAACCATCAATGTCATACTGTCAAATATCTGGAAAATATTCTGGGCAAAAAATCATGAGGATGATAAGATTATTTGGGTAGGAAATAGAAATGGCAAATTCTCAGTGAAATCTTTGTACTGGTTTGATAATTGGGTAAATGAAAACCCCTCTTCTTGGTGGAAAAATCTATGGAGGAGTAACATCCATAAAAGACACAAATTTTTGATTTGGAAGATAGTCATGAAAGGTCTTAGCCTTAAAACAAATTTAGCAAAAAGAGGAATTCCAATTAATGACCAAGCATGTGTTCATGGATGTGGTTGCTTGGAAGATGAGAGGCATGTGTTTTTTACTTGCCAATTTGCGAAAGGGCTCCGGTTTTCATCCCCATGGGGCTTACGGTGGCAGAACCAATCTGATATGGAGCTAATGGATTACTTTAGATGGCTGTGGTGCCCAGAATCTGGTCTAACTGTGACAAAGCAAGATCATGAGGACATGGTGTTATACTGTGCTATTGTCCTAGAGCATATTTGGTGGGTGAGGAATGAAATATGCTTCAAGGAGAAGATTATCAATATGGTTGACTCAGATCAGATGGTGAAAATGAGATTCCTTGAATTTAAAAAAGTTCTTGGAAAATCGGAGGTGGCAGTAGGAAGGCTTTTGGAACAGGTGTAATGGAGGTTGGCCACCACCTCCTAGAGGAACTATCAAAATAAATTCTGATGCAGCCATTAGGGGAACTAAGAGTTTTTTGGGCTTGGTGGCTAGAGATGAAGAAGGAAAAGTGATTGAAGCTCGGGTGCAGAAATTCAACACGACGGATCCTGGCATTGCCAAATTCATGGCAGTTCATGAAGCTCTGATTTGGAGCTTGAAGAACATATGGAACAACATTATTTGTGAAACTGATGCAAAGAATGTTGTTCACAGTCTCAGAGATGGTAAGACCGAAAATTTACACTAGACTATACAACCAGTGGTAAAGGATATTGGTCATTTGTGTTTGTTTTTTGATAATTTTAGTTTATCTTGGTGTAAAAGAGATCTCAATCAGCTTGCCCATATTTCTATAAAATGGGGAGCAGATAATGAGTTTTCAAGTTTTTTAAGAAGGAATACATACTCCCAAACTTTTTAAATTGCCTGACTAAGGACATGAGGTTTAACACCTCAGTGTGAGCCGAGTTGGTGCTACTGCTTTGTTATTTTCTTTTTGGTTTTTAAACCTCAGTGTGAGCCAAGTAAAATAAAATAAAATAAAATGTCATACTGTCAATTACCAAATTTTGCATCGCCAAAAAAATAAATGTTTATTTAAACCTTCTGAATAGCACATTTGATTGCCTCACTTCCATATAAAAAAAAGTCCTTTCAAGAATCTTTCCTTCAGAGTCAAAAGTCAAATCCAACAATTTAGTCATCAAATAATTGTCTAATAAAACCAGCTGATTGGGAAAGGTGATTCATTACTTGGCAATTTGGATTCCATATAAAAGCAAGCCTTTTATCTACTTTTAAAAAAACATTGAATCTGTATCCTTGGAATCAAAAGAGCATTGGATAGGATCATGTTATTTTCCTTTATTTAGTTATATATTTAGTACAATGTTGGTGAACTAGAATTCAAGATAGGTAGCTAGTCCTATGGGACTCCTTTTCCTATTTTTGAAATTTAAGACTTTTTTTTTTTTTGTTAAACGTTTGGCACGTGAAATATTTCAAGCGCCAAACTTGATTTGGAATGAAACTGTTTGGACTTTGGATAAGTCTTTTATCTAAAAAAGCATTGTAAACATGATATTGTTGATTGGTTGAAAAAATAAAAAACGTCATATTGTTGATTAAGATATTATATATATTTTTAACCTTCTCAGTTTATTTTCTGTTAATCATAATTGCACACGAGATCCTTTCTCTCTACCTCAGTAAACATTTATGCTTTTGATTTTCTATATATATATATGATCAAACTTAATGATATATTAAAAATTAGGTTGGTCTTGTCCCCGTAGAGACAAAATAATTTGTGTTAATGGTGGCATTTGTGGAATAATTGGTAAGGTAAGTAAAATATTTAGGTATTTTAAATATATATATATATATATATATATATATATATATATATCTTTCAAGGATATTGAAGAAGATTCTCCATTTTCTACGATTAAAATAGGATGAATTGCATTTTTATACTCTTGATTTAAGATTTTTACAATTTAGTTCCATAACATTTTAACTTAGCAAATAAGGCACTTGGCTTTTCAATTGGTTGCAATTATGCGGCTTTTTTACTTTTGATTGACATGCCTTAATAGTTGTTTTATGTGACTAATATTAAAATTTGAACTAAAAAATATTAAACTGCAAAATTTTAAAAATAGTCCTGAATATCTACATATTTTTAGTATCTTCTAATTTAAAATTCAATACAATTTAATACCAATAAAGTGGCCTACAGTAACTTTAAAAAAAATAAAAAATAACATAGTGCAAAATATTAAAATTAATTTTATATTCTACATTTTAGCATTTTTTAAGAATTTTTTGCACTTATAGTTCTTTATATTTAAGGTTCTTTATATTTAAGATTTTTTACAGATTTAGCTTTTATGTTTATTTTTTGACAGTATTGGTCCTATATGTTGACAAATTAGCATTCACTAGTCATTTTCATGATTTCGTTTGTATTCTATTAGTTTACTCCATGTGCAGGTTACATGTCAAGGACAAACATGCAATTTTAAAAACTCTCATTCTCTTTCCTTCTCTCCCTCACTCTCTGTATATAGGAAAAAATCACATGACAGAATATTGCGGCATGGACGATAAGAACATCTTCTTTGTGGAGCTTGGGAGATGGGAAAAAAAAGTTGGAAAAACGGGAAGTGAAAATGTACGTGCTGAGAAGAAGAAGACTGCTCATTTGGAGAATTACTCAAATTTTTGACTGCGAAATTGATAAGATGTTTGGCATTTGTTATACTGAATCGTAGGTCAAACCAGCGATTTTTTTCTATATGCAGAGGGCAGATGAGGAAAAAAAAGAGAAAGAGAATTTTTAAAATGATATGTTTGCCCCTGATATTTGACCTGCACATGGAGTAAACTAACAGAATACAAACAGAATCATGAAAAAGACTAGTAAATGCTAATTTTGTCAACATACGGGACCAATACTGTCAAAAAATAAACATAAAAGCTAAGTCTGTAAAGAACCATAAACATAAAAAACTATAAGTGCAAAAAATCCATTTTTTAATTTGAAAATCAACAAAATTTAATATCAGCCATGCAAGATGACAATTAAACCATATAGTTAAAAGTCAAACGAAATTCAAATTGCAACAAATTAAAAAATTAAAAGTGTAAATGGCAGAGTCAAAAGTTGAAACCATAAACCATAAAAATTCTAAAATTAAATTATAAATCAAGTGCATAGTAGTCATGCTCACCAACACGACCGACCCAACTAATCTGATATGGCCCGACTTATGAAACAAATCATTTTCGGATGAGTTATGGGTTCCCTTTTTTTGTAACCCAATTAGGTCGGGTAGGTTTAAAGTTTTATTTGATAAAAACTGAGCCGACCCAACTATTTTGAAAAATAAAAAATAAAATGCATTTTGCATAAAAAAAAAAATTGAAATCCGATAGATACCCCACAATGCCTAGCCCTCAATCTTCTTCTTTTCACTATTCACCTTGAAGATTGAAGAGTACAGTCTAATTCAGCAGTTTCTGACTCCTCGCTGGTTTTCTCGGTTTGGTGGCGTGCTCGAATAGTCTCCGCCGATTGGGTAATCATTAGGATGAGTTAAAGGGTTAGATCTTCAACCCGACCCGATGATGAGGATCATGTTGGCTTAATAGATCAAACTGAAGATTGAACATAATTCCACCAAAATGATTCAGCAGTAGTAGAAAGATTGAACATTCTACCTACCAACCACAAAAATCCAAAATGCTTACAGATCCAGCTTGCTTCCCCAAAATGATTTCAACGAAAAGATTCCAAAATGCAATTTATCCAATTAAATTATTTGAAATCACAAGTTTTGTTATGTGCTCTCTCTAGATCTCTCTCTCTCAAATATATATTTATATATTTTCATAAAAAATAAAAATAAAACTATATATTTATATATAATAATAGCTTTCCTTGTACGTTTTCAAATTAATGAAACTCTCTAATATATAAATATAAATATGAATATAGATAAACAAAGTGGGAAACCATGATTACGAAAGCAACAAAAGAATTCATAGAAACTACATATGATTTATTGTTTTCCATATTCAGGAGCAATATTGAATCAATTAGCAAAAGACTTGCATGGCATGTTGTGAGTGGACAAATGATAATGTAAGGATCAATAGGTTCATCAAAACTCTCCCCTAGTTGAACATGTAAAATGATATTTAGTTCATTCGCACGCATTTTCTTCTTGTGTTTTTTATTATTATTTATTTATATATTTTTTAACATTACAACTTATGATTATAATTTTACCACTAAAAAAGAGGGTCAGTAAAGTCGGGTAAATATCTCATGTTAAATACGAAGGTTCCCATATAGGCCATCCGTTTTTTTTTTTCTTTTTGCAGGGGCTTTTATATATATATTAATTATACAAAATTGTAAACAATTTCTAATTAAAATAACATTACTAATTAAAATAAGAGTAAATTACACATGGAGTACCCGAACTATAGCGTGTTTTACACTTAGGTACCTGAACTTTTTTCTTTGCAAACAGATATCCGAACTAACAATTTTGAAACACGTTAGCACTTTTCGTCATTTCTGTCTGTTTTTTCCCATTAAAATCACATGCAAACCACGTGGGGAGAAAACCCAAGGGCAAAAGACGTCATTTTCTCTTTCTGCTGTTCCTTCTTCTCACGACCATTCGCAAAAAAAAAAAAAAAAAAAAAAAAAAAATTTTAAGGAAAAAATTTGAAGAAGGCCCTGCAGTTCTTCATTTCCAGCGCCTCAAACCCCGGTGGTTCTTCCTTCCTCTGCTCTTCCCTCTCCGCCACCACCTCCTTCGTCTTCCACGTGAGATTTTTGGACCCTTCGCAAGCTCGCTCGAACTTTCCTTGGAAAACTCGCTCACCACCGAAGGCGGGGCAGCGGTGCTCGGCGCGATGCGGTGGTGGTGGCCTCCCATTCCTCCTCCGTCGCTGACCTGTAAGAAGAAGAAGAAGAAGAAGGAAGAAGAACAGAGAGAGAAAATGACATCTTTTGCCCCTGAGTTTTCTCCCCACGTGGTTTGCATGTGATTTTAACGGGGAAAAATGAACAGAAATGACAAAAAGTACTAACGTGTTTCAAAATTATTAATTCGGGTACCTGTTTGTCACGAAAAAAAAGTTAAGGTATCTAAGTGTAAAACATTCTATAGTTCGGGTACCCCACGTGTAATTTGCTCTTAAAATAACAATTATAATTACAAAACTCTTATACATAATTACTAATTAAACCAAAACTCTCATATACAATTTTTCACAAAAATGTGCACAATGTATGCACGGGTAGTTCATGCATATAATCGGGTTTAAAATATGTTATCGGATAGTTTATACAATTACCGATTATAGACACAATATACAAATTAACAACCAACTTAACAAAATACATTCAATATTCGAACTTTTTAATGCACGGATTAGGCTCTTCATACACAAATTAACAACCAGACGAACATAATATATTTTATATTTTGCACGGGTTCAAACATTTTTATGAAATAATGCATTTACAATTTGTTAAAAACAATTTAAATAGATTGCCGAGTACTCACCTTAAAATTTTTTAATTGAAAAATCACAAATATTCTGTGAAATTAAGCAATAATCAGACCACAATGGAGAAGATGAGCAACGACGACGCCTTGGGTTCTTAGGATTTATGAAGAAATGGGGGACTTGGGTGCTTAGGGTTTATAGAGAAATGGGAGAAAATGAAAAAAGAGGAGGCGTATAATGAAGAAAACACAGAGCCAAAACGACGGGCTAGAGCTAGACCTGTCGTTTTTACCCAGATAACACGGCGCCAAAACATCACCGTTTTGATAAAAACGATGGAACCAGAGCCAAGCATGTCATTTTTTTTAAACCGTCGTTTTTACCCAGATAACGACATCATTTTTAATAAATACGATGGTTTTGTCCATGGAACCGGCGTCTTACCCTGCAAAAAATTGTCAACCAAGACACTTATCATCCACATATTTTGGAGCATTATAAATGACAGTTCCATCTAGAGCCATCGTATATAGCCTAATGACCAAGATACGTGGCATCCACGTGTCTTAGGATATTATAAACGACGGTTCCAGTGGGAAACCGTCATTTATAACGTAAACTAAAAACAACGGTTTCCATTGGAAGTGTCGTATATAACCTACAACCAAAACACGTGGCATCCACATGTCTTGGGGCATTATAAACGACAGTGGAACCGTCATTTATAACATACTACAACAACGATGGTTCTTACTAAACCGTCAATTATATATTTTTTTATGCGACGGACTGTCATCTTTATCGCTCCCAAAATTTATAACCGTCATTTTAGTATGTCAACGTCTGTTGTCTCTAGTCACCGACGTTTATATAAAATTAAGAAACATCATACATGACCTCTTTTTGTAGTAGTGTTGGGGAGGATTTCAAAGTAGATTGAGGTGGAGCTCTGAATTTGAAAGTGTATTGTTTGTGATTTTTATCATTGAACTAAGTTTACAAAAAAAGAAAATTTTATAAATACTCTCTGTATTTAGGCCATAATTCAAATTAGACTTTCAGGTTCCGTATAATTCAAAAACATTTGTTACACTGTGAATGTTCGTTAACTCTAACAATGTCAGAGTGTTAAAAGACGATAATACCCTTAATAATTTTAAAATTAAATTAGATTTTATAAAAAAAAAATTGAAAAAGAAAATTGAATAAAATTATATATTTTTATAAATTAATATCAGATATAATACTATTTCCCACTTTTTCCAAAATGTAAAAAAAAAAAAATAAAGAAATAAAAAAATTGTTGATTCTTCTTCTACTATTCCTCATTTGCAATTCTAGCATACCAGAAAAAGTAATTGAAGGTGCAAGAAGTTTTGTGCCGCAGCAACCACATCTACTTTCACTTCCTTTGATTTCTTTATCCACAAATCAAAATCAGTTGCTACTATCATGCATGTGCTATGCTTATTTGCTTATAAAGTTACCCAGAAACAAAAATAGATTTATATATGTTAGAGGAGAGAAGGAGAAGAGGGAAAAAAAAATAAAAGGACCATGGTGTGGAACGCCTCCAGTGCCCAAGCCAAGCTGGTTAGCACGAAATGCCTTAGTTGCCACGCTGCGAACTCGCTGCAGTATTTTTGGAGCATATCGTCGATACATAGCTTTTCCAATTCGGGTTCTCCGGCGGATTTACTGATCGTAGAGAGGAGAGGTGACCGTAGCTCACCGGGACCGATGATGGGTCAGTGGACATTTCTATTTGTTGAAATTTTTTTATTTTTTTTTAACAGAGGAGGAAGATGGGTTTTGGGTATGGGTTGGCACTGGGTTTTGGGTATTTGTTGAATTTTATCATCAATTTCTGTTGGATTTTTTAGTTATGATTTTAGTTTGTGGTTTTGTAGCTTAACCCTTTTGCATTCTTGGGGCATTATCAATTTTATTTTGAAGCCTTCTTTTCAAGTAATTGGGATTTTCAATTTTTTTTCTGTATTAATTAAACTGTATCTTATGATGAAAACACTTAATTTTGGTAATTTAGTGCATGTTAGAACAAAAGAAATAGATTTTGATCATTTTTTGGAAGTGGGTTTTTCTCTAGGAAGCTGTTTACGGTTCCCCACAAAACCATCAAGAAATAATTTCGAAGATTGTTAATAGAATATGATCAATTTTCTGATTGCCAAGATTTCCTAGAGTAATAGTAGAGAATCTGACTTGCTTTCTAAGACGTTGTTAACAAGAAAATAAAAAAAAAAATGAGAGAAAAAAAAATTAATTGAAAATTTACTGTAAAAATGAGAGGCAAGATACTGAGAGAGAGAGAGAGACAGAAAAAAAAAATTAAGAGAGAGAGAGTAGAGATAAAAAAAACATGGATAAGAGGGGTCAGCCTACAGTACAACTTGTTATTATGGTTGAACTGGTAGAACTATGCTTATATGTTGACAAGTGGCATCACAAAAGTAAAGCTACCTATGTAACCGGATATAACAGGTAGTAATATTACAATATTTTAAGATTACATTATTCCATTGATAGACAAGTTACCTCACGTTTGAACAATGTTACCTCTTTTTGGTAATGTTACAATATTTCTGGACCAAATTACGTGATTTATGGACATGTTACAGGTTCTTTGAACAATATTACTACATTTCGGTATTGTTACACTATTTATGGATGATGTTACTTTATTTGCAGATTGTTTTACTTTGTTATGGACAATATTACTTCGTTTTGGATAGCATGTTGCAAAGCGCGTTACTTTGTTCATGGATTAATGTTACCCTCTTTATGGACCATGTCACCTCACTTGTGGATCGTATTACATCATTTTGGTAATGTTACAATATTTATGGACCAATTTACTTTATTTATGGACAAGTTACAGGTTCTTTGAACAATATTACCACCTTTCTGTATTGTTACACCGTTTATGCATAATGTTACTTTATTTGCAAATTGTTTTACTTTGTTATGGACAATATTACCTCGTTTTGGATAGCATGTTGCAAAGCGCGTTACTTTGTTCATGGATTAGTGTTACCTTCTTTATGGGTCATGTCACCTCACTTGTGGATCGTATTACATCATTTCGGTTATGTTACAATATTTATGGATCAAATTACGTGATTTATGGACAGGTTACAGGTTCTTTGAACAATATTACCACATTTCGGTATTGTTACACCGTTTATGGATTATGTTACTTTATTTGCATATTGTTTTACTTTGTTATGGACAATATTACCTCGTTTTGGATAGTATGTTGCAAAGCGCGTTACTTTGTTCATGGATTAGTGTTACCTTCTTTATGGGCCATGTCACCTCACTTGTGGATCGTATTACATCATTTCGGTTATGTTACAATATTTCTGAACTAATTTACTTTATTTATGGACAAGTTACAAGTTCTTTGAACAATATTACCACATTTCTGTATTGTTACACCGTTTATGCATGATGTTACTTTATTTGCAGATTGTTTTACTTTGTTATGGACAATATTACCTCGTTTTGGATAGCATGTTGCAAAACGCGTTACTTTGTTCATGGATTAGTGTTACATTCTTTATGGACCATGTCACCTCACTTGTGGATCGTATTACATCATTTTGGTAATGTTACAATATTTATGGACCAATTTACTTTATTTATGGACATGTTACAGGTTCTTTCAACAATATTATCACCTTTCGGTATTGTTACATCGTTTATGCATGATGTTACTTTATTTTCAGATTATTTTACTTTGTTATGGACAATATTATCTCGTTTTGGATAGCATGTTGCAAAGCGCGTTACTTTGTTCATGGATTAGTGTTACCTTCTTTATGGACCATGTCACCTCACTTGTGGATCGTAGTACATAATTTTGGTAATGTTACAATATTTATGGACCAATTTACTTTATTTATGGACAGGTTACAGGTTTTTTGAATAATATTACAACATTTCTGTATTGTTACATCCTTTATGCATGATGTTACTTTATTTGCAGATTATTTTACTTTGTTATGGACAATATTACCTCGTTTTGGATAGCATGTTGTAAATCGCGTTACTTTGTTCATGGATTAGTGTTACCTTCTTTATGGACCATGTCACCTCACTTGTGGATCGTATTATATCATTTTGGTAATGTTACAATATTTTTGGACCAATTTACTTTATTTATGGACAAGTTACAGGTTTTTTGAACAATATTATCACCTTTCGGTATTGTTACACTGTTTATGGATGATGTTACTTTATTTGCAGATTATTTTACTTTGTTATGGACAATATTACCTCGTTTTGGATATTACAAAATAATAATTGTGTTACCTGCTTTATGAATTAACCACATTGACAAAGCATAAATTATCCACCAAGCTCAAAGTAAAAGAAAATTATCCACTTACCAAACCCCAATATAAATAGTATATTAGAATGACCTTTTAAATAGTATATATTTAAAGTTATAATATTTTAAATATTGTTTTGTACTTGGTAGTAAATAATGTTTAATATGCCAACAACCACATATCATTAATGATGCTAGATATGAATATTTACCAACCAATTAACTTCAATCTTCTCTTGATGCTAAAGTCATTTCCAGGAGCCTTCCAACAGCTCCAACATTGCATCTCGGAAGCAAGTATACCCAAAGCTCAATGCTCTCTTCTTAGCTTCATTTTGTTTAGTTTCTTCAACTGGGAACATATTTTGAGGAAGTTAAGAATTGATATTAGTACATATATAGCTATGAATTTTACTTACTGCATCTAGGGTTTACTAGTACATATAAACTTACTCACAAATTTTTAATATGAATAGCTCAAAAAATGCTTGCCAATATATAGATGTTACTCCATCTCTCTTTCAATTTTTTTTTCTGCAAATTTTTGTTTACTTCATTTTATATAGTTTCCTATTTCTAATTAATATGTNTTTTGCAATTTTTTGTGTACTTCATTTTATATAGTTTCCTATTTCTAATTAATATGTTACTCCCTCTTTTTCTTTTTTTTTTCTAGCTCCGTACAAAATTATAGTTTCCTTATTATAATTTTTGCTTATTGCATTAGACAATATTCATGGATCAATATATACATCTTTGAATATTTTTACAGTCATAGTAAATTAGCAATATTCATAAATAATTGAACTTTAAAAGTTTTTCATAGAAGTGATTTTTTTTCTCTATGTAAATGTGTAGTATAAAGTTAACACAAACCTATAAAAACCAATGATTGAGTATTACCATATTACAATATATGTTATCTTTCATATAAATGGTTTTTTTTTTTTTTTAGGGTTTAGATGTTTAGTATAACATATCCTTGTGTTAGAAAATATTATTTAGTATGAGTTATTACTATTCTTTGTATTGACGATGTTCATTGGCTCTGTGAAAAGGCTTCGGTTATGATGATGTTTAGTTTCCTTGTCTTTTCTTGTAGAATTCTAAAGTCTACTTAATATTGTCATTGCAGCTCCAAGATTTGAAGAGTGAAATGAGAGATGGTTTTTGGCAACCTTAAAAATGTCCAAAGCCTTTAAAGGCCAATCACAATTCCTATATACTTGTCCAAGTGTTTGTGTGCTGGAAATTATATTGTAAGAAGTTAGTAGTTTGTTGGAATTGTTTTGAAGAAGTTATTTGAATGTATCTTCCTTTCTACTTATGTCTCTCTCATGCATTATTCTTTTTCTCTTGCACTATCTTTTATGCTTGTTATATATATTATTTTGAGTATATATTATACAAACATCCCTCTAGTTAGCTTTTTTGTGCACAAAACAAATGAATTTTCTGTGAGTGCACATTTTCTTTTGGTATTAATTCGTTGCTTCAACTAGTCCTCTACTAAGTCATTCACAAAACTAAGGTTTGATTTTTCTTAGTTACACTGGAAAATCATATGTCTGCCAAGGTGTGGGAACACTACAACAAAAAACTCTTTGTACGACGTTCGAAACACGTCATATAATGACTTTTTTATGATGAAATAGTATCGTCGTGGTATCCGGCGTCGTGAAAAGTCGACTTTAAAGACAACGTTTTTATTGCGTCGTGTTAAAAAGTTAATACGACGATTTTATGCGTCGCAGTAAACATATGCGTGACATCAGAATCTACATGGCATTTGAATTAAAGACGACGCACTTAAACCGCCGTCTTAACTTGTTGACATGGCACCATTCATTTTGTTATAGAGCACGTGAAAAGACCGTCGTTGATAAGTTTTTACAAAATAAAACAAAAATGGGCGTAAACAATTTTAACATAAATTCATATTAAAATTGTTCACATAAGCCTGGATCTAATCTGGTTTCCTCCCCCATCACAACTCTTGTCTTCTTCTTCCTCCTCCTTTCGGTTTCATCATCTGCAGAACAGCTGTCATAGTCAAACACACAACCCAAAAGAAAAATGTTTACTGTGAATAATATTCAGACATGCAAAATAGTAATACATGCACATTAGATGTTTAACAAGAAACAACATATGTTTTTCTACTCTCCTACTATGTTTATAAATGGTAATATAATTAATTTTGTATGAAGACATATAACTGTATTATTTTGGGGCCATTCATCACAATCATGAACTGTTACTATTAGTTTCACCACTTTACATTCGATAGTATATTCCAAATTCTTATAACTATGGAATGGCATTCAAAATTCGCACCTCAAAGTGGTCAAAGACCTAAGGCTTGAAGAGATATCTTTTACTTTTTACAGAAAATGATAGCTAGTGCCAAAAACTCACTTTCAGGAGCATATGCTGAAATCAATTGCCCAAAACTAACTGGAAGATGTTCCTACTAGCAACTCCATTGATAGCATTTCTGATTTGCTTCATAAGCATGTCTTTTTGTGCAGCAACATCACCATCCTAGTCAGATACAAATAGTTCAAACCATTGAACCAAAAATAGACTAAAAGCTAAAATTTACAACACAAAAAGAATTTAATAGATAAAAATTCATATATATTTTTGTCAATATTAACAATATAATAACTAGAATCCTTAAGACACCCAAAAAAAAAAGAAACAGAAGGTTCCAAAACTCGATAATCATAATTTTCCTGAATGTGGTTAACTAGACTATTGCACTAGTCAAGGCAAGATTAAACCTTGAAAACAGTAAGTCAATAAGTTGCATAAAAATATCTTCAAATCCTAATCTACTAGACATCCACCATCTTCTAACCCAATCAATCTTTTAACATCCTCAGAATCTACTGTGTAGCTCCTACCATGCAATCCTATGGTAGAGGTGCTAGGATCAAACTTATCCACCAACCATGTCATCAATTTTCTATCTATACCACTAATCTTACCACATATGAAAGAACCAAACCCAAGATCTTGTATGCACTTCTTCTTATCCTCGGTAAACAACTCAACCAAACCCCACAAACGTTCAGGGCAACATCTTGTATTTAAACTCCCTATCTTTGTTAGGGCAATCTTTTGTGCAACTTCACTAGATGAAGCAAGGGAGACCTTAGCTGGCGGAGGAGAGACTGGTTGAGTAGTCGCAACAAATTTTGCTTTCTCACCAGCGAACAACTTTTTCCAATTATCTCTTATACGCTTCATAACCTGAAATAATAAAGTAATAATTAGATTTGTTGCCCTTCATAGCATGTACCTAAACCCTAAAAACTTGAAATAATTTACCTTTTTATCAATTTTGACATATTTTTGCTTAAGTAGTCCTACCTCCCTATTACTGTGAAATATTTAAATTTCAGACATTGGTTAACTAATCCTGTTAACATATTTCAATTTACATGAATGCAATTATCTGATAAAAACATATAGTTACAATTAAACTCACTAATAGTTTAGCCATGGCCTTGAATATGGATTTGCAACAACATTGTCATCATTTTTTGAACTTTTTCTCCCTCTCTTCCTTTTCAAACTAGCATCATCCACTACTGTCTTTTTACCTTTGTCATTGTGCTCTAAATTTTCTTCCATTGCACCTACAAAATTTATGTCAAGTAACATTATATATAGGTAAGTCTACTCTTACCCAGATTAGCAACAACAAAAGAAAATAAACATTAGCAGAGGCTGCTGTTCTGATTTAGTTTTGAAAACAAAATGTAAAATTACTTGGTTTCAAATAACTGATTTAGTTCATTTGTCTATTTATGTTTCTATGTAATCTCAGCAAGATTTAGGAGATATTTTGGGCTGTATTTCAGTAGCAAATTAATGGCCAGATGTGCTGGACAGAGGAAGAAAATAAAGGAGTTGTTGTTAAAGAAAAATTCTCAGATGGTTATGAGGAGTTGAAAGGTGCTAAGGCCAAATCAGAAGAGGACAAAAAACATGTAGAGTTTCTTCTACTTCCTCCTCATAAATCAGAAGTGTACCTTGGTGGCATAACCAGAATATATATATATGTACATAACCAGAAAATATATATAAATATATATATACATAATTTTACCAAGCATGTGCATATATATATATATATATACATAACCATGTGCTTTTATCAAATATTATAATCAAGCATGTGCAGACTACTCGAGACAAAAGATGTCAAACCCAAAATTTAAGCTTGACAACAATGCTCCAACTGTTAGCTGGGCAGACCCTAGGAATTTGGAGTCATCTGCTACTTCTCAGATCATCTATTCTATGCTTTTCTTTTGTGTATTTTTATTTGCTACACTAGTAATTATTCAGCAATGCAAAATTGTTGGGTTTCAAAGAAACACATTTTGAAGTGATATCATATGGTTGATTGTAGTTGCTGAAGCTTTTTATAAATAAGAAATTTAAGTCACTTATCATCTTTACTATTTCCTAAGGCATAAACACATGGTTACTGAAGTACCAAGAAAATAGAAATTCAAAACATTTTCAAAATAGCTCCACAAAATTCCTCCATCTATAAAAATGATTACATATCATTCTTTTACAGAAAACAATCAAATTCATCAAATAATCAACCAAAAATTATAAACAAAATAGACCAATTAAGCATTAAGGTTTAGAACTATTTTAGCTTCAAATTTTATCACAAAATTTTTCGAAACCTTTTCACTGCAAGGAAGGAAAAAAGAAATAGAAATAAAAAATAAATAAAAAACTCACTTTCTTTTTTAACTTTGCTTTGTAGAGGCCAAAAGGAAAATTTCAGTTCTTGAATTGGGGAAAAAGATAGGAACCCAGAAATTGAGTTTAATAAAGCAGCTATCCTTTTCCTTTTGCCCAACTCTTCGAAAAAGGCTTCAAACATACAGAACGTGAGCAGAAAATTTCAAATAATTAGGAAAAAAATAAAATATGACCATGGAAGTGGATATACCTGGGCTGCAGATCTGGAATGACTCGGATTCGCTCATTGGACTTCCGAACAACGAAGAGCGTTCACCAATCGACGGCATCGACTTGCGGCTCCGCGGAGAGGGTTTTGGACTCTTCGGTGGGGAGGAGAGGTGGAAGGAATGTGGAGGAAATGGGCAGAGAGTAGTTCTGTAGGAAAGAGGCAGAGAGTTGTATTCTTTGGTGGGGAGGAAAGGTGGGAGGAATGTGTAGGAAAGGGGCAGAGAGTTGTTCTAGAGAGTTGTCTTTCGGTAGGGAGGAGAGGTGGGAGGAATGTGTAGGAAAGAGGCAAAGAGTTGTTCTTCGGTGGGGAAGAGAGGTGGGAGGAATGTGGAAATGGGGTATAAATGAAATATTTTTATTTAAGTTTTTTTTTTTTTTCCCCTAACTGGTTTATATGGGCTGAAGGGATGTTGGTTGGGAAAGGTTGACCGAGAAGATTTTGTTTAGTATACAAGGGAAAAAATGCAGCTAAAAAGAAATTTAAGTTTTTTTTTTTTTGGCCAAACCGGTTAAATAGGTATATATTACCGGTTGTTTCCCATACAACCATGTGAGAGTTGTTCTGTAGGAAATCCCGGATAAGAGAGAAGAAGAGGAAGAAAAAACAAAAAAGCATTAATTGACTATTTTACCCTTTTAATGTTAAAGTTAACAGAATTTTTATTAACCGCATAGGTATTTTAATGAATTTTCAAAATCTAGAAGTCGTTAGAATTATATGAAACTATAAAGAGAGTGTATAAAATTTTCTCTTACAAAAATTAGCACAGAATAACTCATTATTAAGTACATTTCATTAATATTAGTCTTTACACTCTCCTAGCCTGGTCATTTAAATTACAATTTATGTTAGTCTCTGGTCATTTACATTACAATTTATATTAGTCTCACACCAATACTCCTTTCATATGTAGATCCACTTCTTTTGTTTTTATTTTTATTTTTGTTCTTAATCATTACTTTTTTAGGTTTTTATATATATTTATTTTGGAATTAGCTATGATACCATATCACGTTGAATTACAATTTTTTTCAAAAAGTTTCAGAGAGGACATGATGAGATTCATATTAGCAAGTCTTAATTAACACTGGTGGCATTCTTATGCCTACCTACAGCTTCCTACATAATAGGCCACACCATTTGCATCGATGGAAGGATGACTGACAATGCCTTCCAATTCAAATCATCACTATGAACGCCAACAGTAATGCATGCATGCCTTTAATTTGCTTGGACAAAATTAATAATTAAGTGGAATTAATCCAACATCAAATTAAGCCCAACTAATTTTCCCAATTAAGTAATTTATGTTATTCTGTGTTAGCTGCTATTTTATATATTGTTAATTTTCCATTTTGTTCTGATGAAGACGAAGCCTTTTAGTTACCGTTACCTTACTTTAATTTCTATTGGTCTATTAATTTGTTTTTGTAATACGGCAACATTTTCATTTACTGTTTTAAGTTTACTGCTTTAGTTAGAAAGATGTCGTTCTAGTAAGTGTATTATTAGCAACGTGGCATTGAGGATCAGTTCGGTTACGAATTAATATTCGTATTCTTGCGTCGACACACGTGGCCAAAATCAGTTAGGATTATGTCAGACTTGTTGGCTGCATCACAAAAGGCATGTGGCAGCATCGTCTCCCTCAGAATAGATTTTTACTGTTTTCTTCCATTACTGAAAGCTCTCGAGCTTAGGAAAATCAATGAAAAAAGGCTTTTTGAATGTTTAGTTAAATCTTGTGCATTTTAACTTGAATTACGAGTTTCTCTTGTTTGATTTTATCAACTTTCCTCATCAAATTGGTATAAGAGCCTCTGGTTCGTCCACGCGATGGCATTAAACTCTGGCGAAGGAAGCAGCCATGTCACTGCAAAAGAATAGGATATGAAGGCCTTAAGGGCAACCATGGTTAGCATGGAGCAGAAGTTAGATACACTCACTGGAGAGATTCAAACCATTTGCTCCACCATTGACAATGGAACATGGATGAACCTGAATGTTAGTAGAACGCGTAATCAAGACAGCCCTTGCATTCTCCTACCAACAAATCAGAGTCACCAACACAACCGATCCCCTATACATCCAGATCCAAATGTGGACACCTCTCTTTTCCCTCATCGACCACGTTTACCCCAGCCATTTGTACCTCCTCATCAACCACCCAATCAATTTCTCCATGAATCAACTTCCGAGAAAGATGGAGATATTTTCGGTGACTCTACTCAGCCACCAACTCCTTTCGGTCAAGGTCACCGATATAACCTTCCAAACAGTATGTCCAACTTTAAGATTAAGGTGGACATCCAAATGTTTGATGGCCATCTAGGCATTGAAGAGTTCCTGGATTGGCTTATCTCAATAGAAACTTTCTATGAATACATGGAAGTTCCTGATAAGAAAGTCAAACTTATTGCCTATAAATTCAAGGGTGGGAGCAATTGACAGGCAATCGGAGAAGACAATGAAAGGAACCAATCCAGACTTGGCCAAAAATGAAAAAATTGCTAAGGGTCAGGTTCCTCCCTGCTGATTACAATCGAATCATTTTCCAGAAGTATCATCAATGCTTTCAATCCAATCGCAACATTGATGCACACTGAGGAGTTTCGTCAGCTCAGTGCAAAGAACAACCTCAATGAGATTGAGGAGCAATTAGTTTCAAGATATGTGGTTGGCTTAGCTTTCCCAATTCAAGAGAAGCTAGAACTCAGCCCCATTTGGTCTCCGGATGAAGCCATTAGTTTTGCTAGTAAGGTTGAAAGGAAAATACACAGAGGAGTGAACAAAGCCCCATCCAAGTGGAAATCTATGAATGACTTCTACAATGATAAACCAAAATCTACACCCCCTCAGTCTTTCCACAAACAGGCAGATCAACAGCCAAAACAACAACCTAGACCCCCAAATTCCAATACCAAACCCCAAAACCCATACCAAAAGCCATTCTCCCTAAAATGTTACAAATATAACATGCCTGGACACAAATCTAATGAATTCCTTCAGAGGAAGGTACTCAATTATGTGGACAATGACGATTTCATTACTAGTGAAACTGGGAAATTTGAAGATGTTGAACATGCATTCAAGAAGTAGAAGAGATGAGTTGGTTACTGAAGACTGTGGAGACCCTCTTCTGTGCATAGTCTAGAGAATGATGTTTTCCCCTAAGCAGCCTCAACGACCACAAAGGCACTCGATCTTCAAAACCAAATGCACAATGGAAGGAAAGGTATGTGAAGTCATTATTGATAGTGGCAGTAGTGAAAATATTGTTTCCAAAGCCTTGGTCAAGGCCTTGAATTTGAAAACAATGAAACACCTTTACCCTTATTCCATTGGATGGATTAAGAAGGGAAATGAAGTGAGGATCACTGAATTGTGCAAAATTCAATTCAATATTGAAAAACATTTAAAAGATGACTTAGTGTGTGATGTGCTCGATATGGATGCATGCCATATCCTCCTAGGAAGACCGTGGCAGTTTGATAACAAGGATGTGCACAATGGGCTGAAAATACATATTCTTTTCATTGGAACCATAAGAAGATAGTATTATTACCATCTAAAGCCACACAAGATCCTATCCACACACCTACATCCCATTCCAAGCCTACTCTCCTCACCATCTCTGGTCATAAATTTCAGCAAAAAATCAAACATTATCCTATCTTAATTGCACTAATAGCCACTGCTCAAATCCACCCTCACACAGAAACAACCAAGTCTCCCTGCCAAAGAGTATTCAAATCCTCTTAACCAAAGTCAAGTCCATTGCACCAAAAGACCTACCTCCACTAAAAGACATCCAACATCAAATAGACTTGGTCCTTGGGGCTTCAATATCAAACTTACCCCATTACAGGATGAAGCCTAAGGAAAGTAAGGTCTTACAGGAAATTGTTGATGACCTGCTTCAGAAACACCTAATCCGATTAAGTCTGAGCCCATATGTTGTTCATGCCCTCTTAGTGCCCAAGAATGATGGCAGCTGGAGAATGTGTGTTGACAGTAGGGCTGTCAACAAGATAACTGTCAAATACAACTTCTCAATCCCAAGAATTGAGGACATGCTTGACAAATTAGGGGGCTATAAGCTATTCTCTAAATTGGACCTAAGAAGTGGCTATCACCAAATCAGGCTTAGGCCAGAGGATGAATGGAAAATAGCATTCAAGACCCAATAGGGCCTCTATGAATGGCAAGTCATGCCATTTGGCCTTTGCAGTACTCCCAACACCTTCATGAGGTTCATGAATGAGATTTTGAAACTATTCATTGGTAAGTTTATGGTGGTTTACTTCGATGACATCCTCATCTTCAGTTAGACCACAGACTAACACCTGTCTCACCTCACTCAAATATTTCAGGTATTACAAGACAACCAACTTTACTTGAATTTGAAGAAATGTGATTTTCTAAGTAGTGAGCTGTTGTTTTTGGGTTTCATCATCAATAGGAAAGGTATCAATACTGATCCTACAAAAGTCAAGGCCGTCCAATACTAGAAGACCTTTCCACTATCACTGAGGTTAGTAGTTTTCATGGCCTAGCTACTTTCTACAGGAGATTCATTAAGGGTTTTAGCTCCATAGCAGATCTTATAGCAGATTGTTTAAAGAAGGGTAAATTTAATTGGGTTCCTCCTCGAGAAGCCAGCTTTGACCTCCTAAAACATAAACTAAGTGAAGCTCCAATGCTTGCCTTCCCTGACTTTGACAAAGTCTTTGAGCTGGAAACTGATGCCTCCACAACTGTCATAGGAGCTGTGCTCACACAGGAAGGCAGGCCTATTGAATTCTTCAATGAGAAGCTTAGTGAGGCTAGACAGAGGTGGTCTACTTCTGTGCAAGAGTTGTATGCACTAGTTTGGGCTTTCAAACACTGGGAGCATTACCTGATTCCTAAACAGTTCATCATCCACAGTGACCATAAAAGCTCTTCAATTCATCCAGTCTAAAAAACAAATTGATGCAGCACATGCTCGATGGATAGAAACCACCCAGAAGTTTCCTTATGTTTTCAAACATAAAGTTGGGACTTTGAACAAGGTGGTATATGCTCTAAGTCGAAAAACAACCCTATTAACCACACTGTAGGCTCAACTAATTAGCTTTGACTCTTTTAAAGATCAATATAGAGAGGATCCAGATTTTGCTCATATTTGGATCAAGTGTGAACTACATAAACCTATGGGGACATTTCACATACATGATGGGTTCTTATTCAAAAGGGATCTACTTTGCATTCCTCAAGGTTCTCTTAGACTCCAATTGATACAAGAGTTGCATGCAGGGGGTCTTTTAGCTCATACAGGCAGGGACAAAACCATCATTCTCTTAGAACACAGGTTCTATTGGCCACATTTGAAGAAAGATGTTTCTCAGTTTATTCAAAGATGCATCGTATGACAAACATCCAAATGTCATTCTCAGAATACTGGCCTCTACACTCCTCTGCCTATTCCTCAAACCATCTGGGAAGACATTTATGTGGATTTCATCCTCGGCCTCCCTCAGACTCAGAAACAACATGACTCCATTTTGGTAGTGGTGGATCGGTTCTCTAAAATGGCATATTTCTGCCTTGTAAGAAGACCAGCGATGCTTATCATGTAACCAAGCTATTTTTTCAAAAAGTGGTGCGACTCCATGGTGCCCCGAAGTCAATTACATCTGATCGTGATGTCAAATTCATGAGTCATTTTTGGAAAAGTCTGTGGCACCACTTCAATACAACTCTTCGTTTCAATAATGCTTATCACCCTCAGACCGATGGACAGACTGAGGTGGTTAACTGTACATTGGGCAATATGTTGCGATGCTTGATTGGTAGTACACCAAAACAGTGGGATCTGATTCTAGCTCAAGTTGAACTTGCATACAACAGTATGTCTAATCATTTCACCGGTCTCTCTCCTTTTGCCATTGTTTACACTAAGGTGCCTAATCTAACTACTGACATTAACAAAAGCTCCAAGGAGGGACACAGGGACATGCAGGACCTCGCTGTTCAGGTTTCATCCATTCATCAACAAGTAATTCAAGCTCTCAAAAAATCCAATATGAATTACAAAACTTCTGCGGATATTCATCGCCGGTACAAAGTTTTTGACGTCGGTGACCTGATCATTGTGTATCTACGCAAAGAATGTTTTCCTACGGGAACGTATCACAAGTTGCAGAATCAGAAAATTGGTCATATGCCCATGCGAAAGAAACTAGGCGACAATGCCTACATTGTCGAGCTTCCTTCTACTTTGAATATTTCTTCCACTTTTAATGTGTCTGACTTGTTCGAGTTTCATCCTCCAGATGCTGCTCCAACTCTGTCATCCTCGCTCGAGGTCGAGCTCTCAAAGGGTGGGAAGGAATGATGAAGACGAAGCCTTTTAGTTATCGTTACCTTACTTTAATTTCTATTGGTCTATTAATTTGTTTTTGTAATACGGCAACGTTTTCATTTATTGTTTTAAGTTTACTGCTTTAGTTAGAACGATGTTGTTCTAGTAAGTGTATTATTGGCAACGTGGCATTAAGGATCAGTTCGGTTATGAATTAATATTCGTATCCTGGCATCGACACACGTGGCCAAAATCAATTAGGAATATGTTGGACTTGTCAGCTGCGTCACAAAAGGCATGTGGTAGCATCGTCTTCCTCAGAATAGATTTTTACTATTTTCTTCCATTACTGAAAGCTCTCGAGCTTTGGAAAATCAATGAAAAGAGGCTTTATAAATGTTTAGTTAAATCTTCTGCATTTTAACTTGAATTCCGAGTTTCTCTTGTTTGATTTTATCGGCTTTCTAAGTCATGTTCCCAGCTAGTTTAAAACTTGACAAGTAATCAATCATATTTAAATTGACCTCCTTTAGCATAGTACGTAATTTCTATTTTAGATTTTTGACCATTATTCATAGTACACATTAGAAAATATAATTTGTAATTGCTGCATTTAATGACGGAACAACACACTTACAAAGTCTACTGAAGAATTCCCAAATCCAAAATAAAAATGAATAAAAAGAAAATAATCATTTAAACTCCATGCATTAGTAGAATACATTTTTTTTCCTCTTTTTTTTTTTTTGTTAATTTTTTTTTGTTTTTTACTACAATTACTACCATTCAAATCTTTGAATTTGGCAAATCTTGTGTGGAAGGGATTGTTGGGGAAAAGACAAAAAGAGAATAATTGAAACTAGACAAAAATCCAACATGCAGTATTAGATCAGCAAATATATAGTTTTCTTTGTTTTGTTTAAATTTTTAATTAAAATGACATACCTAATTGATTAAATTATTGATTAAGATGACGTAATTATGTATTACAGTTTGCCACTTGTTGTAAATATAGATCTAGATGATGAAATTGATTTGGTGTGATAGAGATTTGGCTCAGAAGAAATTGCCAATTCATCATATGACCAATTGACTGCTGTGATTATGGATCAGATTTGGCCAGATTCCAATTGCCAACATGAATCCCTAATCTATCTCTTTCATTTTACCTATTTATTAACTTTTATATATTCCGTCCAATAATTTGCTTGCCACCTTGATTAGGTTTAGCCCGCAAAAACAATCGCCTTTTCAAATTAAAACAGCGTACTTAATTATGATTTATACCTAAAACCCGCCGTAAGATATTATCTTCGTACTCCTTCAAATTAAATGCTACGTTGACAATTGACATATATTATATAGAGAAATTTTACCATGCAAATATTTAGATATTTGAATTGTTAATAAAATTATTTTTAATAATAATTATTGTGGTTGAACTATCATTTAAACATCCAGATGTCCAAATTATAAAATCTTCTAATATAATATAATATATAGTTCTAATATAAGAGCGATGTGTTATTGAAGATGAACTTTGAAGATGGTTTTTTCAAATTCCATTTCAATACAATTATTTTTTTTTATGAAAATCGTGTGTGTATATATATATATAATTAGTCTCTTATAAATATGTCTTAATGAATTATCTATCATAATATTTATTATTAATCTTTCGATTGCTTCAAAAACTGACATTGTAAAGATAAATTCTAAATTTATATGAATGTAATGAAATACTAGACGAACAAATTGAACCTATCATTATTTATATAAACTCCAAATTTGTTTTAAAACAATTTAACTTTTAAAGAGATATGAAGGATGATAAAGAAGGTTTAGATGGTTCGCAATATGTATATACAATTTTCCAGCAATATATATATATATATATATATATATATATGTATATACAATTACATCGAACATTGTTTTCCTTTGATTACTTGAGTAGGTTTTGCTTCCCGATGAGCCATGCCAATGAGGAGGAATGGGAAAATTATCAAACTATTATGTCTCCAAGTCCCTAGTTAATTTGGTATGTATTTCCTAATTGGTTAAAAATAGAATTCTCTTTAGTTTTAATGGGAAGCTCAGCATACTTTTACAAGTTCATTATGATAGATTCCAAAAGTTCCCATGTCTAGCCACCGTGTGTATTATCTTTCACAAAATGTAATAAAAAATAAAAATAAAAAAGGGCTCTTTCAGTGGTGATTATTGCCAGTTAACTGAACGCCATGATTCCACACACTTAACAACAATCATAGTCATGACGAATTACGGCCCATAAATTAGATTCACTCATAACAAAATTGTGGTATTTTTGCAAGCTTACTCGTAGTTGTATTTGTATCTATGACCAAGATGTCGCTAGTTCATTAATTTTCTCATTGATTAGTCATCTCCTTGGATGGTCTAATGAGCATGTATTTACAACTCCCTTGTAGACATGATAATACAATACCATCAAAATTTTGGACTGCTAAGATTATTCTTTGCGTTATTTCTTGCTAACTAAGGTAACATGCATACATTTAATGTCAAAAGAAAAGAAAAGAAGGTAACATACATTTAAACTCGTCTTTAAATAAACATAAATAGGTTACAAATATTTATATTTTGAAGATCAAAATAAGAGTTTGACTTATTGAGGCCATATATCTTCGAAAATTACTTATTTAAATAAAAGAAAAAAAAAACTTTGGTGAATTAATCTAATATGTTTCAAACTGTCATATAGAGTGATATATATTAAGAGTTATTTACACCGATGCCTCTAAGCAATACCCTACATTGCAAATTGCCCTTGAATTATGATTAGAACTGAACTTTTAAGAAATGCTCGAAGTATTTTTCATTTTTTTTTTCAAATTTTAATTTTGGGGAAGGTTTAAAATCGAGGTCATTGATTTTGTTAATATTTAAGCATTGCACATTTTTCAACTCCTTCCAAAGTTATTATCTTAAAAAAAAAAAGGAAAAAAAAATTAAACAAATGTCCTCACAAAATATTGAAAAGTTCCAAGGGTATTCTATCCAAATCTAAGTACAAAGGAAAATTTGCAACATAGACATAGTTATAGAGTATGGGTGCAAATAACCCTAATATCAATTCATCATGCACTACGCCAAAAACCTTAATCGGCGACACTAAATGCGCGACGAAGCAAAAAATTTGCATCGCGATAAACTAACGGCGACACAAATATAGTGCGTCGCCTTTATTTGAACAAAATAGCGACGCACCCACGTCGCTAAAATGTGCGTGAAATCAGCTTCCGCGACGCACGGTCGAAAACCGTCGCGAAAAATGTGGCGCGAAGCATATTCGGCGACACAAAATCGGCATGTGTCGCGAAAAATAATCGCGCCAAATACATTTCGCGACAGGCATTCCACAAGTGTCGCCGAAAATCTGCGCGCCAAATACAATTGCGACGGGCATTAATAACGCGTCGCGAAAAATATACGCGGCAATCACATTCAGCGACACCCATTGGAGCAGGTGTCGCGAAATAGTTGCGCGCCAACACCTACCACATACAATTATTTCACAATACCAAAATATAATCAATTCACACCTACCATTCTGTATCTATAAATACATATCAATATTATGGAAAAAAAAAGAAACAATCATCAAAAAAAAAAAAATCATACATATGCATAAATATTCTTACGTTTTTTTTTCTTCGATTTAGCCGAAACTATTTCAAAATATATGGAAATGTCAAAAAAGTTTTGACCAGCTCTCCTTTTATATGATCGACCAGCTACAAATCGTCGATCCATACACTTCAGGTACTTCACCTTCATACATATTAAAGGTTTCATTCTATCTTGTAATCAACTCATCTATTATTGTAAAAGAAATATATAGGGAAAAAAAAAAAAAAACACTTAATGGCGACGCTGGCGACGCCCATAAATTACAATTGGCGACGCTAACGTCGCCCATAACTGGAAATTGGCGACACTGGTGTCGCCAATACAATAATTTCTTTTTTTTCTTTTTATTTCTTTTTTGCATTGTTTATAAGTTGATATACGTATACATCTGTATTTCCTTTCCTATAAATTTTAAGTCTTAAAATTATATATTGTAGATNTGAGATGGAGAAATGAGAATACTGATTCAAATAATAATTACAAAAAATTATAGTTTAAGCTTTTACAAAGCATTTTGCACTAAAATTATAATTTTTTTCATAGAATTTTATGTGTGGTTCAACCTACGGGAAATAAAAATAGAAAGTTAAAAGACATTATTTTTTAACACATATCCAATCAAATAGCTTCACACAAAAATATATCAATCTACTTCCATTCTTACAAAGTTTGAAAATTAATAATTACAATGAATCAAAAATAACATAATCATACAATTTGCAAAATATAGAAGAAATAGATATATAAGTTGAGTAAGTATTCATAAATCATAAATATGCTATTATTTTCAAATCCTCTACTTCAACTTATAAACCTTTATTGTCTAGGCAATTTATAAAAAATAAAATTAAAATAAAAAATAAAAAAACCTTTAACGGGTTAAACGGATTTTCGAGAGGGTCAACCCGTTAACATAACGGGTCATTAACGGATTGATCCGTTACCCACCCAACCCGTTATACACAAATCCAAACCCGTAAAAACACGGGTGTATTCGTATCATGTTAACGGATTGGGTTAGAATTTGCCAGGTCTAACCATATGTTATTTTATTTTGTTTTTTATTTTATTTATTATCTTTGCATTTCTTTTAAAATCTTACATTAAAAATTTACACTAAAAATCCAAAACATATATATATATATATATTAAATAAAGCTTCATAATTAGAAAAATGTAAAAAATGACTTATTAATGGATTTGCTTTATTGAAAACAAATAAAAATATGAGTATGCTTTAATAATTAAAAGTACTATTATTTTGGGTCCAAATGTTAGGTATGCACTTGAATTTTGACCCCAGTTTCGCGAAGACTTTGGAGTGTGTATATATGGACAACAGTACTCTCCAAACATCGATCCATTGGATATCCCTCCCTCCAATAATATTATTCTTGCATGGTATTCACAATATTACAATGCCTACTTCTCTTTTCTTTGGCTTCTTTATACTCCTCTCCTTTACTACTAGTTCTATGCTGTGCAATGCTAGTCGTTGCATCCAAAGCGAGAGACAAGCTCTTCTAAGCTTCAAGCAAAACCTCCATGATCCTTCCCAACGCTTGGCCTCGTGGACCGGCGACGACTGTTGCAAATGGTCTGGGATTATCTGCTCCAAAATCACTGGTCACGTTCACAAGCTCTTTCTTAGTGATCCCGTTCGTGATAATCTACTTCCTGATCCATTTGTTGATCCTCAGAAGCCGTTGAGCGGTGAGATAAACCCTTCTTTGGTGGAGTTGAAGCATCTCCAACACTTGGATCTAAGCAACACTCATATTGGAGGTGGAATTCCAGAATTCCTTGGATCTTTTGGGAGTTTAAGATATCTTAATCTCTCCCGAACTAGATTCAGCGGAGCGATTCCTCACAGGCTTGGGAATCTGACAAACTTACACTCTCTTGATCTTGGCTTTTTATTCGAAGCATATGCTAAGAATCTTCAATGGCTTTCTCAACTTTCTTCGCTGCGGTACCTAGACATGCGTTGGGTTGATCTTGGAGAAGCATCAGATTGGTTAGAGGTAACAAATTCACTGCCTTCTTTGGTTGTTATGCGCTTACAGTTCTGCTATCTTAACTTCAACTTCCGTCCAATATATCATGTCAATTTCTCAACCCTAACCATTCTTGACCTTTCGGGAAATTACTATTTCGGGAACAATATTCCACCATGGCTTTCCAATTTGAGAAGATTGATTTCTCTTTCTCTAAGTAATATTGCATTTGGAGATGTCGGTGCTATCCCGGAAGGTATTCAAAACTTAACTTCCCTCGTGCACCTTGATCTTTCTGAAAACCATTTCAATACCTCAATACCCAGCTGGTTATATAGTTTAAGTCATTTGGAGGTTCTCAACCTTAGCGATAATGATTTGAGAGGTACAGTATCGAGTGAAATAAAAAATCTGACATCTATCATTGCACTTGACGTGTCATGGAATGAGCTACAAGGAAAGTTGCCAACATCATCCCTGGCTCAGCTTTGCAAATTAAAGGAAATTCATTTGTCAGGCAACCAATGGAATCAATCCGTATCCCAAATCCTAGATAGCTTTACAGGATGTCTTTATGATAGCCTACAGGTTTTGGAAATACAAGATGGTCAAATATCTGGTCATTTAACCAATCAAATTGAGCAGTTCAAAACTCTGACTCATCTTTATCTATCTTTTAATTCAATTTCTGGTCCAATTCCAGCATCATTGGGAAATATTTCCTCTTTGAGATTTCTGGACCTTGAGAATAATTATATTAATGAAACTCTACCTGAATCTTTGGGTCAGCTTGTTAATTTGGAAAGTTTAGACATTGCAAGTAATCAGATAGGAGGTATTGTTTCGGAGGCTCACTTTGCTAATACAACAAGACTGAGATATTTTATTGCATCTCATAACCCATTGACTTTGAAAGTAGATCAAGATTGGGTTCCTCCTTTTCAACTTGAATCATTATATATGATGTCTTGTCATTTGGGCCCAGGAGGATTTCCACTGTGGCTGCGGTCACAAAGGAAACTTTCTGATTTGGACTTATCCAACACGAGTCTTGCAGGTGTTCTTCCCCCTTGGGTTTTTAACTTCTCTTATGAATTGCAATCCTTATATCTTTCTCAAAATCAAATGCACGGAAGGATTCCCAACATGTCAAATGTGGGGATGCAGATTTCATACATATACCTGAGCCAAAACCACTTCGAAGGGCCATTGCCTTTTATATCTTCCAACGTGGTTGAACTACATCTTTCTAACAATCTACTTTCAGGGTCCATTTCTCAATTCTTGTGTAGCTCACCGAGTGAGCCAATGAGTATGGAAGTTCTCAATCTCACCAAAAATCAGCTGTCAGGAAAAATTCCCGAGTGTTGGAGTAATTGGAAAAATATCAGCATCTTATTTTTAAATTCCAATAACTTTGGTGGTGGTATTCCTTTGTCCATTGGTTCATTGATTTTTCTTCAATCATTACATTTAGATAGCAACAACCTATCTGGAACATTATCTTCTTCTTTTTTACACAATTGTACAAATTTAGTCACATTGGATCTCAGTCAGAATAAACTTGGGGGAAAAATTCCTGCTTGGATTGGGACAAGTCTCTTACGGTTGAGGGTTTTTACTGCTGGTTTCAATGAGTTCCACAGTCAGATACCTCATGAACTATGTGCTCTCAATTCCCTTCAAATCTTGGACCTTTCAAACAACAATCTGTCCGACTCCGTACCAAAATGCTTTAACAATTTTTCTACTATGGCTACAAAGAATGGCAATGACATGAATGTTTTTTCGTATACAATGGACAACAGGAGTTTCCTAGGTTACAAAGAAATTGCATTACTAGCGTTGAAAGGCAAGCAAATTGAATATAGTAAGACACTTGGACTTGTAAATATCATCGACTTGTCCAGTAATTCATTGTCAGGACACATTCCTGTTGAAATCACCAGTCTCTCAAATTTGCTCTCGTTGAACCTCTCAAACAACATTCTAGAAGGAGAGATTCCAACGAAAATAGGTGATATGCAAGCACTGGAATCCATTGATTTTTCTACGAACCGACTTTCTGGAGAAATCCCTCCAAGTATGTCGAGTTTGAGTTTCTTGAGCTATTTGAACTTGTCATACAACACCCTCAGTGGCAAAATCCCAACAGGCACTCAACTCCAAAGCTTCATGCCGTCAAGCTTTATTGGCAACAATCTTTGCGGTCCTCCACTCACTCCGAACTGCAGTACAAATGGCGAAATCCCTACTGTCCAACGGAACAAAAAAGAAGAAGAAGACCATGAAATGTCATGGTTTTATATTAGCATGGCTGTTGGGTTCATTGTAGGATTTTGGGGAGTTTGCGGTTCCCTTGTTTTGAATAGGACATGGAGACATACTTATTTTGGGTTTCTGGACCACATCCAAGACCATATCTATGTGGCTGCGGTCCTAAAGCTGAGATGGCTCCGTCAAATGATAACAAGTTTTGGTCGCACTCAATGAAATGTGTCATCTTCTATAAGGTATTGCTTCTAACATTATATCTTGAGAATTGGTACAATATTCTTGTTGAGTTTATTGTTATTCATTTGCTAAGGTATTCATGCACTTGATTAGTTCACTCTTAGTTAGTTGTTGTCTTGACATTGGGATTTAATGAAATAAGTCAAAATATGCAGTGAATAATTGCACTATTCAAAAATATAAATATAACTAGCGGAGACTATATTATAATTTACCTTTCTATATGATGCATGACAATACATACATGCCTTTCTCATTTTAATAACCTTTACTACCTTAAAATATTTATATATCAATCGCAATATTTATTGTTTTTATTTTTATTTTAAAAGTATCTGATGAGATGGTATTTTAATGAGTTATAAGTAGGAAATAGATTAACAATCACTACAAAAAAAAACGCTGTTTTGTGACGGAAGCAAATCCGTCACAACGTATATTATTTGTGACGGATTCGTCACATAATCAACCAACTGTGACGGTAACTAACCCGTCACAGTGCTTTCGCAATAGCCCCGACACAAATTCTCTTCAGTGACCGTTTACTGTTCAGCGTCACAAAAAATGAAGTTTTAGTGACGGCAAACATCCGTCACTTATATTCCGAACCATTGTAATTTTCCGGCGAGTCACCGCCGGCAAGGATTAAGTGACGACTAATATTCCGTCACAATAATGACATTTGTGACAGTATAGTGACGGCTAACCGTCACTGTTAATTAACTGTGACGGACAAACAACCGTGACAATTGTGGGTTTTAGTCACGACATTGTGACGGATTTCCGTCACAATNTATTCTTATCTTAATTGCATATGAACTTACTTTTATGTTTGCATTTTCATTAATATGTATTGACTCAAATGATTTGTAAACTTGTTGAGCAAATCCCATCTTGTATTGGCGATGAGAAGCACGTATGTAATTAGAACTTTAAAGCAGGAGCGTCTCAAAAACTATTTATAAACAACTTAAATTTTGGTTTAATTCAACTTGTTGAGCAAATTTCTATTTTTTGTTTTAATTTTTCGGTGTTTATTGCATGTAGGGTTCCACGATTATATCAAATTTACATCCCTCCTACTTGAATTTGGGATAAGGATTATGAACTAATGGTGCAAAAGAAACTGACTTTTTGGGA
>QANX01000117.1:0-18598 GCA_003254975.1 Ochetophila trinervis
ACTAATATTATTAACCTTTTTCACAATAATTTTAATGAATTATTAATTTTAATTTTTTTACACTACTTGATGCTAAAATCTTCCTTCCCGATTTTTATATACATATACAGTTATATATTTTGGATTAAAGTAAAAAGGTAGGTAAATTGTAATTATTCACCAAAAAAGAAGGTAAATTGTAATTCACAATTAATCACCAAACGACTTGTCATTGGCTTTAGAGTTCCACACGACTTGTCGCGGAGTGCGTATTGTTCATAAATCGACCAGCTAATAAATCACTCTCTCACTCCCAAATACTGAGGAGTGGAAGAAGAAGTAGATGATGGAAGAATCCGAGTCAAAAAGCCAGTTCCGACTCAGCCAGCGAGTTCACTCGGCTGGAGATTCACGGCGAATTGGAACAGTGAGGTACGTGGGACCCGTCCAAGGCTATTCGGGGACATGGGTCGGAGTCGATTGGGACAATGGAGACAGCAAGCACGATGGCTGCGTCAATGGCGTCCGATACTTCCAAGCAAAGTCCGAACGATCCGGCTCTTTCGTGCGGGCCCAGAATCTCAATCCAGGAATTTCGTTGCTCGAAGCTCTCAAGCTCAGATACCAAGGAGATACCACTAAGGAAGAAGAGGGTATGTGTCTGTATGATCATTTTCGCATTTGGGCTGTTTGGTAGCTGAGAAATTATATAGTAATACAATGCTTGTTATACATTTATGAAGAAAAATAATTGCTTTCTTCACTTTTTTAGTGTTTATTGAAATTATGTGGAATTCTGTTTTGGTTCCGATTGGAGGCCGCCATTTTATGGAATTTGAATTCTAGTATGCTATCGGTATGTTCATTTTTGCATCTACTTGTTTGGTTGCTGAGAAACCATGAGAAAAAAAAAATCTTTGTGGAACTTGTGGGGTTCATGAGAAAAAAAAAAAGATTGCTTCTTTATATTTTTGTGTTTATTGTGTGAAACTTTTCGTTTTAGTTTTGAATGGAGGTCACCATTTAATGCAATTTGAACTCTAGTTTCATATATGAACGCAGCACGATCCCTTTTTGTATATTTAGGAGATACGAATTTCTAGTAGATTGATGACAACCTTTAGCATTTGTTTAGTTGGATACAAGTAAATACTAATTCTATCTCAAATCTTGTTTTCCTTGTGGTGTGACAGATGAAATGTATGTTCTATCATCGAGCAACAAGCGTGTATCTATTCAGCTTTTGGGTAAAGATAAAATTCAAGATAAGCTAAGTAGATTCGAGGAGTTAACTGGTGCATCGTTATCTTACTTGGGAGTTAGCTCTCTTGGAGGACCCTGTGATATTGGCAATATCTTGCCAAGTAAGTAATGATGAAAGTCATAATTCCATTTTTATGTATGTTCTATTTGGATGCATTTGCTTTTAGCATGCTCTTAAAAAAAAAAAAAAATTTCTTAGAATAATTTTAATGCTATTGCAGACTTGAAGGGGCTTGATTTGACTGGAAACTTGCTTTCAGACTGGAAAGTATGTTCTGCAAACTACAATCTTATCTGGCATTTTTTGTCTATAATCAGAATAGCAAAATTTGAGAGGGCTATACCATTGTAAATGGAATACAGAATGAACTGCCTGTCTGACAGAATGCTTTTTGAATTTTCTTTTGATATCATTATCTATCTGATTGATCTTCTTTTCTCTATTAGAGTTCCAGCATCAATGATGAAAGATATTAGTAGTTTTGATTGCTAACTGAAAGCTGGAAAAAAAAAAAAAAGAGGGATAAGAAAAGAAAGAAAGAGAAAAAGAAAAAGGGAAACGCTGCCATCTCAAGCAGTTTCACCTTGAAATCAAATGTAATGAATACAAATACAGCATTTTATTAATTTTTGTTTTATTTTTGTTTGCTCATGTAAGTTATTCATATTTCACATGATAAATTGATGGGATACTTTAATAAAAGCAGAAATCTTGGTCATGAAAATTCAGTTTGCAAAGGAAAATCATAATCAAAAACTAGGTTCCAACATATCAATCTGTCTTTTCATTTTTATCTGAAAAAAATTTCTTTTTATAATTCCTTCCTCTTTACTCTGTTAGTAATTTGGGGCATCAAGCTTTGTTGTTTGGGATTCCCAGAAGGATCATTATGATCTCTTTGCATTTTTTAACTGTTCTTTGCTTCTACAGAATCTATTTATGTAATTACAATAATTTGTTAGATTTAACTAAACATTACAAAAATGTGGCGGTCCGTCTGTTTGTTCGCTAATTCGACTGTTCTACATTCACTTTCAAGAGTTTCCCTTGGATTTGTGCTTACATGCAGTTATCATTTCTTAACTGCTTTATGTCCAACTTTTTTTCTGGGCCTGAATGACCTTTGTCCATGTTTGAATTAATACTCTTGCAGGATGTTGGCACAATCTGTAAAGACTTGCCAGCTCTGTCAACTCTCAATTTATCTTACAATTTAATGGCAAAAGATATTGTTGGGCTGCCACAGCTAAAAAACATCCGCATCCTAGTTTTGAACAATACTGGGTTAAAATGGAAAGAGGTGTCTATTTACTTTTCTATCTCCTTCACTCTGCCTTTAGTTTTTACTTCTATTTGGTTTGTATTGTAGGATCTTGACAAACAGCATCAAAACTATGATAGATTATGGATATGGTTGAGTAAATTTGATAAAAGCTACAATATGGTATTGGATAGTATTTGGGGATTAAAAAGTAGAAGTGGAAAATTAGGAATAAGAAAGTTGAGAATTCGGGAAGAGAAAAAAATATTAGACCTCAGTAATCATTCATAGAGTATGGGCATCAACTGTAAGGAAGGTTCATAGGCATCAAGCATAGTTGATTTTTTAGGAAAATACAATCAGAATCCTATTTTATAATCAAAATAACATTTTCCAACTCACGTATAACAAGTGGAATAGTAAATCAAGCATAGTTGCTGAAATTTTAATGCCATCATTTCCTTGGTAAGATCTACTCTAAAGCTTTTATAAGATTTGACTTGCTGAACTTGGGAAGTTCCTCTTGACTAACTGTATCTGGAATAGAACTTAGATGATCTAAAAACTGATCCAATCAAAAGAAAGGCCCAAAAAAAGGGCGAATAAGAGAACCATTTAAACAACTAGTTGCAGGGACAAGCCAGAAAAGCTTATGTTGGATACCACTAGCAGGTTTCAGTTTTCAAGCTTTTCAAATTACAACATTACCACTACATTAGCTTTTCCATTTCTCTTATAATTGTTCCCATCTCCATAACATCTTATTTGCATCAATTAGTTCTAAATTTTCATATCAACTTGCTAGATAATGATTCTTAATCATCTGGCAGGTTGAAATACTTAAGAATTCATTGCCAGCAATTGAAGAACTGCATCTTATGGGAAATAACATAAGCACTATAGAGGTTTGCTATATTACTACTTCACTTGTTATATGTCCACAATAATTGACCTGATTTAGACTTGCTACATATTATTTTTCATATGTTTTAAATGTTTGAGGACAAGTTTTATGATCCTTCTTTCATTATCGATCAAAGTAAGTGTTTTTCTTCCTGAGCATACTAAAAATTTAAAGATTGTACACTTTTTATGCTCAACTTTAGAAATATTTTACATAAATTGAATCAATACTAGTTTTCTTATCCTTTGTTTTCTTTTAGAATATTTCTCATTCTGTAAAAGATTATGCAAAGATTTTTTTTTTTTTTGGGGTAATAAGATTGTGCACTGATTTTTTTTTGTTACAAAAAGCGATATTGTTCTTGCTTTCATTATTCAAGTAAATGTTAAATGATTAATGAAAAATGTATAATAATCTGTTTGCACTGAAGGACTCAAATAATACCCTGTATTTTGACCTTATAACTTTTATTATTATTATTTTTTTTTCAGCCTGCATCATCCTTCACAGTTCAGGGATTTGATTCTCTGCGGTTACTTAATTTGGAAGATAATTGTATAGCTGATTGGAAAGAAATCTTGAAACTTTCACTGCTAAGAAGGTAGATAGGAGTTTTGTTCTTTAATCAGTACCACTACCAATGAACAGATGATTTGGGGTTGGGATAAGTTTGGTTCAAATTTCTAACAAATATTTTTTCCTCCATTTGAACAACATTGTTTCTAAAATGAAAATTAAAGTTGCCACGTTTTCATGAGATCACTTACAATGTGGTCTCTGCATTCAGCTTGGAGCAGCTTCATTTAAACAAGAACAATTTGAGTTGCATCTTTTATCCTGGTAATGAAATGGTGAATCAGCTGCCTTTAGGTTATGAATTAGATAAGAAAAGCTTCAGGCCTTTTCACAATTTGCGCTGCTTTCTTCTCGGTAATTTATAATTTTATATACTCTTATTTAGTACTCAACGCATCTTTTGTTTTTTTATCTCCTCCAATGATTGTAATGTATTGCTTAGTTATTATATGCTCTAGGAGGCAACAACATTGAGGATCTGGCTTCTATTGACTCCCTAAACTTGTTCCCAAAATTGGCGGTAAGAATTTGTAAATTGAACCCCTGTTATTCTATTAAACATGAGTTTAGTTATTCTTCTGCTAATTTTTTGTATTTAAATATTTTGTTGGTTAGAATTTTATTCTAAGCATCATAGCTCTTCATAATACTCGGATTCTTCCTTCCCTTCCTCAAGTTTTGCTTGCCTTATACCCCAATTGATGCTCATGTATGAAGTTGGGTATGAAACAAAAGATGTTTTGACATGATGCATGATAAATTTCCATTGCTTTATCTGTTAGATGGACCTTTTTGTAGAAATCACTGACACCTATAATGGTCTTACCATATAAATACACCTATAGCAACCTAATATATACAGAACTCTTCATAAGTCAAAGGGAATGGTTCTTATTCAGAGGTTCATGGGTTTAGTTTCTGCATGTGTTTAACTCCTGATCAATCTAAATCTACGAAGCTTGATAGTTTTAATTGTTTTTACCCTTCTGACTGAAAAAATGAGGAGCTTAGGTATAGTTTCTCATGCATAATGTAATATTTAAAGCATTGCATTTCAAAGATGGGTTGCTCTGTTTAAGGTGATCAGAAAAGTTAGATGAGCCATGTTACATTTTGTTGTTTCATGATCAACTTAGTTTTTGGTAGTTCTCTGTGATCATTTCAGTGATTATTCTGTCAAGTGACTTTCAGTGTCTTTTTCAAGTTGATGAAATGTTTATTCTTCTTATGATAACTAAAGGACATAAGGCTTTCCGATAATCCAATCGCTGATCCTGGAAGAGGTGGTATTCCGAGATTTGCTTTGATTGCACGCTTAGCAAAAGTTGAAGTATTAAATGGAAGCGAGGTAAACTCTAGAATTTCTCTGTCCTTCATGACTTTTTAGTGATGATTATGAAGAATCTGATGTGTTCTTGTCTAAAATTCTTCACAGGTTAGTCCTCGTGAAAGAAAAGACTCAGAAATTCGGTATGCTTTTTCTTCCTTTGTTATAAAAGAATGATTGCCGATTTGCTAGCTGCCACCATTGCTTGAGTTGCATTGTTGATTTTATCTTCCTTGCTTTGTTCTTTTCCCCAGTAGGCTCGATAGCATTAAAAAATGTTGAAAGAAAGTGTGACAATTTTATGATTTAATCAAATCTGCTTCCGTTACTAGATAATTGATCAGATATAGAAACATGGAAAATATCTTTGGCTGTTGACTTAAATTGTATAGAGATCTGAGCTGCCCTTAAAATGTTGTGAGTTTCAGGAATAAATAAAAGTTTTTTCATGCCTCTGCTGGAAAAGCCATTTTTGTGATAATTGGACTTTTATGTGGTAAAACTTTTCAGGATTATATTATATGATCCAATTTCTGTATCATTGATAGTTGCCCAATAAAATAGTTTGCTTATGTACGATATAAGGCATTAATAGATAATTAATAGCGGATCATTTACTTATTTTATATTTACATTATGATGGTATGTAAACTATTATGTGATTGTAAGGGATAGTTAGCAAATAATATGTTAGAAAAATATGATGTTAGCATTGCATGATTTATGTAATGTCACATATGTGAATTACGCGTGATGGAGAATTATTTTTCGTGAAGGTATGTTCGTTTGGTTATGTCTAAACTACAAGGCAATCCTGAAGATATTCATCGGCTCCACCCCAGGTAATTGTATCCTCTTTGGTGTGTCCTGTTAGTCTTTTATCTCTGCATGGTTTTTATGGTAGTGTAAAACTGACTTCAATAATATCGGTAGGAGTGTCATAAAAAAAGAAAAGAAAAAAGAAGATGGTGACCAACCCAAGTATCACGAGTATTGCCAGAGTGTATCTGAATATAGTAAATTGCATTTTTCACTGCCATTTTTTGGGTTGTGGCACTTCCATATAGATGAATGCCCCAATCCCGTGAGTGGTGGTATTCAAGCTCCATAGTAGACTTGTTTTCTGACATGAATGCCACTAGGCTTCGCAGCAAAAATTGATGAGATCTCTTAATTGTTGAATCAAAAATCACATCTGTCTTCTTTCAACTACAGGTTTTCTGAGATTAAAGATTTTCATGGAATTGACTATGAAAAGCCATCAGTTGGGGTATCAGGCCCTCAGAAAATGGCTTCAGGACTTCTGTGTATGAATTTCAAAGTTTTATATTGATCTCTTTGAGGCGCTCATGAAATTGATATTAATTCAGTACCCAAACATATATGCAGCTATCAATTTGAAATGTGTTGGAGCATCTATCGGTGAGAAGCCCCCATTAGCAAAGAAGCTACCAGGCACCACAACGGTCTTTATCCCAATAAATTCTAGAATTATGAATTTGGTTGGATATTGTTTATAAATTTCCATTTAACTTGTGTGTTAAACTAGGTTGGCAAACTTAAAAGTCTCTGTGAAACTTTTTTCAAGCTAAAGTCTATCAAGTTGAAATTGTTTCTTCAAGAAGAGGTTTGTCTTTATTATCACAGAATTTATTTGTATTGTTCACAACTACTTCCTGTTTTCCTCAAGTTGTGATCCTCGAGCTAATTATGTTGTAATATTGCTTTAATATGTTAACAAAAACTACCCATTATGAATTCTATTCTGGTGCTTTTTAATGCATAATCTAAAACTCTTTCATAATATTGAGCAATGAGTTCTGGAAAATTTAGAAGTTTATATCAACAATGTCAGTTACCAGATTTATTTTTGAATTTTCAGGGTTCTCCTTTGCCAATATTGCTTGACGATGAAATGGCATCATTGGTGGACCTCGGTATTGGCAACGAATCAACCATACTTGTCGATGAAGAGAGTTAACTGGATTATATCCTAAAAAATACTCTTGGTAAGCTAGGAGAAGTTAATTTTATGAAGTTTTGGTGCAACTAATGATAATTTATTCTGCTTTTCCACAATTTACGTACATTGTCGTTTTTATTCTGCATTGGGTTTGGCAGAAACATTGTTTAGGCTCGTTTAAATGAGTGATAAAGGAACGGGAATGTGAAAGGAATAATATTCCTATATACATTGTTGGAAAGTATTATTTTTTTCTTTCTTGATGGCCATTATTTGAATGCATTTCTAATTTTCTATGATAAAAGTGAGTAGTCATTTTCTACAGTGAACTTTTCTTTTCTTTTCTTAGAGTTTTTTAGCTCTAGAAAAGAGAGTTGGCAAATTTAGAATATTTTTTTTTACCTAATATTGGATATGGGTATTAGGATTTCTGTCTAAAGAAACAACGGACTCTACTAACTTTATTGCTGGATTTTACTAATCTTGATTAAGTTCTTAAACTTTTAATTTGAGAAATGTCAACACTAACTTCTTTCTATTAAAGGGTTTCTCAATTTTTTCTTTGGTGGAAAAATCTTCAGTTAAACAAAACTAAGAACGAAATATGGGACTTATATTTCTTCCCCAATTGTGTCTGAGTCTTACATGAAGATTTTATGAATAAAATAATTAGTTACTTTTTTTTTTTTTTGAGTCAAATTTGTTACGAAGATGGTAATATATATCAAATAATATGATTGCTCATATGATAATAATTCAATTTGATTAGTGTTAATTAGTGACAATTCAAGCAATTGAACTTCACAAAGCAACTTTGTTTTTTGCTAATAATGACTGCTTATTATAGGACCAAGTTTTATTTCAGTTATTCATAGTCCAAAAATAACGAAAACGAAAAGAAAAGATAAAAAGATAAAAAAAAAAGGTACTACTAAAGTCATAAATAAATACCAACTGATATATCAGTATATTAAAATGGCTAACTAATTAATATAACTTAACTCAAGTACATCTAATAAAACAATATCAAATCAACTGGTAGCCAAAATGTTTTAAAAAGTTGGTGACCGTATTATCATTGAGAAAAATTAAAAATTAAAAGGAGTGAGAAATACATAACCCAAGAGGAAAGAGCTTTTATACATTGAGCACTTGGAACTTATCAGCTGTACAGAAATTATCTTCATAAATGGCACAAGTAATGTTTATACCTAGTTAATACCTTCAAGAAAGAAGTTATAACGAATAACTTATGTAGAAATATGGAAGAACTAAAATCATTAACTACTCTACTTGCAGGCTTCGTGTATCAGCTCCCCGACTGATTATTCATCATTGGAATAAGTTTCCAAGAACTGTTATTTTTTGTTGCTGTTCCTTGCTAGTAAGGTCTGGATTATCACTAGTCAATCTCTTCCTATACATCGTCGGAATAAGCTTCCAAGAACTGTCTTATTTTTTGTCGTTCCTCGCTTGTAAGGTCTGGATCATCACCGGTCAACCTCTTCCGTATGGTTGCATTGTCACTACTTGGATCATCATCAAGAACCTGAATAAAGTAAAAAACAAAAGAGAGCGCACTTCACAGTAAACATTATAACATTTCATCATAAATTTAATATTGGATTTGATCCTTGAATCACTTTAAAATTATAAACCATTGCAGACTACTGCTTTATAATGCCTCAAATATGCGGGGTAAAGACTCAGTTAGTTGCCCTCTCACGGACAGACAGAGCTGTGAAGCTTATAAAAGCACGAGGAAAAAAATTTCAATCACATTTTTGCTATAAGAAAATTTTACAACATATGCACACATAGCTCACATTTGTTCTCATCTAAATGGGACATGCTTCAATGCCGTGTGACTCGGGGCTGATACTATCAATAGACATCTTTCTTCATTACCCAAAAAAAGCTCATATTTGTTCTCGTCTAATTGGCATTAGAATCATGTAAAGTATTAATTGTCCAATTTTTCATGAGCTATACTTACTTGAACAAAATTGTTAACATGGCCGTCCTTGTTGGGAGAGGCAATCAGTTCATATTTATTGCATGTCCATTCGCCATCAATAATGTACTTGTACTCGTAGTGTCCTTCCTGTTAAAAGAGTAAAGTAAAATATCGATCTTTAATCTTCTGAGAAACTGGTTAAGCAAGGGAACATTTTCTAAAATACCTGCATATATATTTTTTATAACACCTGCCATATTCATATTTACATAGGTAACCTATTTCAACATTTTCCACACACACATATATATGGAGAAAATTAAAAAAAGAAAAAACCTTTGTAAGTGCAAAATTTGATTGGTAAAAGAGTAAGATTTGAGTGAGTGCTCTTGATAGGATTGAAAGCAAGGTGAATTTTTGTTCGGTAAGTATTTTCTACCTTACAAATCCCATTGGTTTTGTAGGAATATTGTTATATTTGTGTAATCATATTAGGCATTAGGTGTTCTCAAGATAACATCTGACCTTTTTTGTATCTGCATAAGATTAAGATTGCAACGCTTCCATAAGTACTTGAGGATTGTATTAGGAAATCTTAACAAGTGGGGTAGGCAGTGGATGTAGGCATGGTTTGAGCTGAAACCATTCTCGAGTGTGTACGTTTCATGTGCCTTTATATGTTTTTTATGAAATACCCATGATAAACAAGTATATATATATATATATATATATTTTTTTTTTTTTTTTGTATGTCATAGCACTTTATAAATTAAAACCCCAAAATNATGAAAAAAAAAAGGGGGAAAAATGAAAGCTTCTCTGGGTAATTTCAAATTGATCTCCATTAAGTTTTTATCTCCCAAGAAATAGAAGTACTAAAGAGAAAGAGAATTAAGGGGCACCATTCTATCCTATTCAAAAAGCAGCAATAGACCTCTAATTGCCACATCAATTCTAATTTTCTTCTACCCATTTGTTTTTGTTTTCCCTCAATAGGTTAAACCATTTACTTTATAACCTCTTTGCTGATGTAGAGCAACAATACTAATTGTAGAATTGTAAAACTAAGAAAGAGAAGTAACAATGAAGTTTGGACAACAAAAATGCAGACAATCATGAAACGAAAAACCACAATGTCTAAATAAGGATTATTAACTTCACCTTCGCATTAACATTAAAAAATCTGTACAAAAATTTAAAGAATTGAGGTTTACTTACAGGCAGTTCTCTATTGAGAATCCACAAACCTTGTTCCTCATCAAATTTTAAGGGTATTCTCTGAGAAAAAGTATCATAATACAAAGGAAAAAAAAATTAATAATAATAATAATAATGAGTTAAGAGTAAGGGAAAAGAGAGAGAGAGAGAGGGACAGACTCAAACATCATATCAAACATGAAACCAAGTATGGAATGTACAAAAAACCATGTGACCAACATTATGTTACATGTTCCTTAGGCTATGTTTATTGTCATTACATTTTGTTAATTCATTTTTTATGAATTTATTCATATTAAAATATCAATATTCATGTCATGCTATTTTCATTTAGTCAACTAGTCTTAGCTGAGCTACACAACCCCCAAATTGACCAATCCACTATATGGCTCCTTGGATAGTGAAATAGAGTATTCTATTCAACCAACTTTAGTTGAATATCCATAAAAGTTTTTTCTCAAGGAGAACTATGCCAACTTTCTTGAACCTCATCACACTAACTTTTTAGTACTATACTGAATGTCACAGATTTAATGATACAAAAAAGATATTACCTGACCCCATCCAATATCAAGTCCAGATATTTCCACGGTGGAGCAGTTGTTATCTTCCCATGTCAATGTAACACATTTCCGTTTTAGGCTTGTAAGCTTTAAATAAGAACATATATTAGGCCATAATAAATCTTCATATATGCATATAGAAAAGCAAAAAAATTATATATAAAGATGTATATCCTAAAAAGCTGTGTTTTTAGAGAGATAGGGAAAAGAAAAAGGATTCTGTTTCTTTTTCTCTTCATTTACTGTTTACTATTAAAATTATGGAGCTTGCAGAGAAAAATAACATCAGAAGAAGTCAAGAAAAGAAGGACAAGGAGAGAACTCCTTAGATCCTTTACAATGAAAATTACAAAACAGCAGCATCAGGCAGAAAATTTCCTGAAAAATGTACTTCTACAGTGCACATGAAGAATGATCCTCAAACTAATATCCTTTAGAAAATTGTCTAACAGTAAAGTCCTCAGCATATAAAAGCTGTTCAGTGAGAGAACTGCACATCTAAAACTGTAGACATTTGACAAACAATAAGTGAAGGCTTCTTCAGCAATTTATTTGATATAAAAGAAAAAGGGGAATCGACTCACAATATCAGCAGTTGCACTTTTAATAGCATCCAGTTTTGGAAAGCATGACCGTTTGCTCTGCAAAAGATTAGCAGTAACTACTTCAGACACAGTCAAGATGTCTGGTTAAGTAAGCAATATATATATATATATAATATTTTTATATAAATATCCAAAATAATAATTAGATAGAAATCATTTACGAAACAGCTACATATAAAATTGCACAAAATATTAAAAATCAAAGTTTCATTTCTAGTAACCTATTCTTGACAAGGAATACACTATCCAATCTGTATGAGAACAAGCTGCGCTGCAGCTTCATTACTTTTAAGATTTGCTAATGTTCTATGAAATAGTTAATGAATGCTGAGATGTAGAACTCCTGGTAGAGATGGAACCACTATTTTACTAAGTTGTTACCCGAATAGCATAACAAACAACAAAAAGCTTGTCAACCATGTATTTAGTATTGCTCATGCAAAGACATATGACTCCATCAGAATTTTATAAAACCTATAATTATATTTATATTCCAATTTGTCAAAATAAAACAGATAAGATAATCTACAAGTAAGCTAAGTGTAGTGAGACAAGAAAAAGATATGCTAAATTTCATTTTACTTCACATTTAAGAAAGTTACCAGCAATAAGTTGTGAGCTTTGCTAAGTTTATAGCCCTGAACCCAGAACATGTATGCCAGCTGCAAATCCAAAGGAAGCTATCAGTACACTCTCAGCATAATAAAATGAATATAATTGAGAGTTAAAATGATATTCCATTATAAATGTTATTGCTGATCACAGCATCTGACAAACGTTTTCAATGTCACCGAACCCGACAAATGTTTTCAATTTTATTTTATTTTAAGAATATTTATTCATAAATATCAGTGAAATTCAAGACCATGTTCACTAGTATCACCATAAGGTACATTATGCTACATGCAATAAAGAAAGGGTGTTCACTAATAACACCATAAGGTACATTATGCTACATGCTATAATGAAAGGGTAAGAAGGATGGGTGTAGTGGAAATGTGGATGTTAAGACAGATGTGTGGCAATAGAAACAAGGATGGAAATTCGCTTACGGATGGATACGACAAAGATTGACATGAAGATCATGAAAAAAGTTGTTTTCGATGGTTCTGTTATGTAAACTGAATATCCAAAGATTTATGAGTGCAAAATATTGAGCTAATTCAAGCTAATGACGTGACAAAATGTAGGAGATAAAAGGAAAGATGGGTAAAATTGGTGAGAAGTGATGATTATTTAGAAACATAGAGTGACAAAAAAGAATTCACATCAATAACCCTCAGTAACTCTATCTTCTTCTCTTCTCACTCTCCTTTTTTCTCGAAAAGAATTCATAAGGTACCTTCCTCATTTATTTCCAACAAAACTTAGTTGAGTTGAATTTTCATACTATGAACTAACCATTGTAAATGCATGCCTTATTTTACATTCCTAATTCCTATCTTCCTCCTTTTCTGGTGAAGTAAAAAAATAAAAAAATGTTTAAAGGTTCAACAGGTAGGTGGAAAGGACAACTAAATCAAGAAAAGGCAAATATATCAAAATGTCACTACTCAGCCGTGACTAACATTTTTAACACAGATAAATACAAAAACAGACATAATTCATTGGAAAGCAAGATTAAATGCTGTCAGTAGAAGAAGATCAACAAAATAAAGAGTAGGAGGCAGCTCCTCGAGAAAATGGAAATTAGGATCATACAGCCATTTCCAGAATACAAATAATAAGATTTGGAGTGCATACCGCAACAGCAGGAGCTCTTCCAAGACCAGCGGTGCAATGCACATAAGTGACACCACCATTTCGATTTACGGCTTTGTATAATTTACCAATCACAGCTGGCAGCCGTATCCTTAAATCATATGAATCAAAGTCTCTGCAAAATCAAACATTAGCTGGCTGCATAAAGTGAAGAATTGTAATATAAAAATATCGTTTTACATTACAGAAATATTATATTTAGATTTTACTAATTCATGTATGGTATAGGGTGCTTCATATGCTTTTGGCATCTTTTTATTTTTGAGTATTATAATTGTATATAATCAAGCAAACGTAATAACACAGTCCATAATTTGACTTAAAATGTATTTAGTATATAAAAATGAAAAAAGGGAGTTCAAAATCTGTGAATGCTGGTGTTGATGACAAGGGGATCTGCCAAAGAGAGAAACAGTTGAAAACAAAATAGCTATAATGCATGTTGTTCCTTTCTTTTTGAACTTTATAATTTACTCATAATTGTTGGACATTATTGATTTTTATTACCAAAGAAACAGTTCAATGATTGGAGTTAAAATAGGCAACCTAGAAATGTCTCAAAGCTGGGAGTGTGTGCTCTACGATCAATATCACCAAACAATAAAATAATGGTTCACTTTGAACATAGTTCAGAATTATGTAAAACAAATGTTTTAAAAGTCCTCACCATACTACGTAGTTAAAAGAAACCCTTGCCTGTAACTTTTTTAATAATGAGAAACAATTAATGCTTCACTATATGAAAAGATAGTTTTTTCACCAACTAACCTTATCTCAGCGCGCAAGTGTTCAATGTCATCAAATGTCTTGGCATAGACTCGTATCGCTTCTATATCAACCCCAAAATATCTGGATGTAGCAGTTAAGAATTCACAGTATTGAATGGCACCTAAAGAAACTAGCCAGTAGTTGTCTAAAATCATCCATCACATACAAATATGACCCTTTCTAAATATAAAAATATAAATGGTTGATGTGTAAGTAGCATTAAAGAGTTCACAGTATTATTTTCACGGCTAAACAAACTTACCAATAATTGTTACAAATTATTACAATCTGATCTTAATACTACCCTAATAAAGAACAACATGCATGAATATTATCACAAGTTGAAGTGGAAGTCCAAGACAACATTGTTCAGGATACTCCAAATCTGGATTTTGTTGCAGGCAAAATATAGTTTTCACTCCAATCCCACGAAGCTTGTCAACATCATCAGGAGTCTGAAATTTAGAAAAGATATATGATCATTTTAGAAACTATAGCTGTTTTGCTAATATAATTAACTAATTTGACGAGCACCACCTGTAGGCATGATCCCACAATCAAATCTGGACGAATGAAGTTGTAGTTCATTCCAAGCTCATGCCTATAAGTCAAGACTGCATAATATAATGTTAGATAGGAGTCACTAGCTACAGAAACAGGCAGGTATCAAGTAGCTAATTGATAATTATTTTTGTTCTTATACATGTAAGCAATTACAGAAAAGAGAAGGAATGCAGAAAAAAAGAATAAACCAAAGTTTAAGTCAAACCCAAAAACAAACAGGCTAAGCCAGCCAAAGCATCATGCAATCCAAAAACTCGGCAAAAGAACCAAAAAGGCAAAGAATGAAAAACTAAAGAGCTAAACAATATGATGTTTTAGTGCCATATCTAATAGTTAAACATCTTCAAAATTACTATAGAACCAAATGCATAGCTTAAATGATAAATTAGATACAAAGCATTGGAGAATCATGCGCAATAAAAACAGCCACAGGTTTAGACAACTTATAGGCCAACTTCAAAGATACCATGAATCTAGGCTAATAAACATTCAGGTTACTTAAGATTACGAACTTTATTAACAGTTGGATAGGCAAGTAATGGCATTGCCTCCTACATGTAACAGTATCTGACCTTCAACCACATGGTTCCATCTTAAATATCCCATGGTCAAGCTAGAAACACATAATTATTAAACTTACCAGCGCCCATAGCTTCTGTCATGTTGTTGCTATATGTCTCTGATATCTCATCCTCTTCATTGGCACCACTTATCTCCGCACTAGATGTGGAACCAGAAGTTGCCTATAGAGAAAAATGCCCAGGATCTCCATTAAGAAAAGGCTCAGTCAAAACAAATAATTTAGAATGATTAACAGCTCAATAATACTTCTCACGGAAAGTCAAACTACTAATTTAACATACAGCTAGAGCCAACAGTTGTTCCCAAAAGAAAAACACAGTTAATAGAAAAAGGCAAGTTTTTTCATAACCTGGTCAAAACAGTCATATGTCATAAATGAAAACAAGCCATTAAATTGGTACAGAAACTATCATGGGCTTTCACCACACAAGTCTGAAATGGAAAATTGATTGCTACCTTTCATGCCTGTAACATACATAAACTAAAATAGGTATTGGTAAATCGTCTTGATATTACCTCAAAGAACATACTTTTTAGTTTTCTCCATAAAATTGGATATACATCGAGCAACAGCAAATCAATCTCTCTTAAAACATTAAAATAATAACATATTTCTGAACCCATTTTGCTACCCATATATATAATTCACAAAAAAAAAGAAAAAAAGAAAAAGAGGATCACCTTGATTGTCATGCTTCTGTGTAGATCAGCAGTTTTTTTCACTCCCTGCATTAAATTCAGAAAAATGATTTTTTTTTTTTAAATATCAAATGACTGCATAAATATGTAAGCATAGAAGGTTGATGAGAGTACCAGGGTATTGACAAAGCAAGGAGGAATCCTCTTCTGATGGCAATTGAAGCTCTGGAAAGGCAAAGCAGAGGACCTGAAAATGGGGAAAGAGAAATTAGAAAAGAGGCAAAGTGAGAATCCATTTATCAGCTAAGAAAAAAAGTTGAAAGCGAGAGCAGTGTGACCTTGGAAGGTTCTGAAGGCAGTTCATGACGCAATTCTGATACGATCCCCACAAAACCCAATAATTTTTTTATTCCTTCTTTTAGTTTCTTTCTTTTGGCTACTTTTTTCTTCTTCTTCTTCCTTTCAAGTTTCAATCTTTTCTACAGCGCTCAAAAGCAGCAAGCTTTTACGGGGAAAAAAAAAAAAGAGAGTGTGATATTTTCAAGTTGATGTTTTTTAAATATTTTTTTTGTCAGACCACTTTGTGGATTTTTTAAATATAAAATATCTTCCGGGAAGCAATAGTTTCACTTTGGCGTACGATTTTTTTTAATTTTTAATTTTTTTGATATTTTAATTTTTAATGCATTTTGGTCATTTGGGACTGCATATTTTAAAATTACAAAAATTGTTTAAAAAATATTTTAAAATTAAAACACACTAAAAATAAAATTTAAGGACCAAGATATCAAAAATAAAAATTAAAATTAAAATTAAAAACTAAACTGTAATTGTTAATTTCAAGAACTAACAGTGTCAATTATACACATATTTATGTATCACTTGGAAAATCTCATAGAAGTTGATATAGGAGCTAGATTTCAGATCTGTAATCATTTCAAAAATTAAGGATTGTTGATCATTATGTGAACTTCCAGATGTTTAATACATTGTTCAAATGAATATCTCATTTGAGTTTTTTTTTTTTTTTTTTTTTTAAAGAAGCCTAAATTGAATTCATTAGTAAAATCAAAATTGAGTCATGAAATAAAATTTGAAAACGATAAATAAGTTAATCCATTTAATTCGAAATTGATATGAAAAAATTTAATTAATGTATAAGAATTTAAAATAATAAGTAATATAAATATTTTTCAATATATTATAAAAAATAATAATATTTTATTAAAATTAAACATGTGAACCCATTTAATAAGTTTCAGATAACAAATTAACACCAATTGTCACATCTATCCTCCCATTTTCTTCTAACAATAAAAGAAAAAGAGATTAGGCAAAAAAAAGAGGCAGGATTTTCTGTTATTATTAAGAAAAATTAAAAAAGAAAAAAGAGTGAGAAATATATAACCCAAGTTGAAAGAGCTTTTACGGGTTGTACTCCTTGGTTATATGTGGTGGTTCATTTGAAAAGTAAAAAATAATTTTATTTTTGAGAATGAACAGCTAAATTTATTGTTGACTATTAAGATGGTAATTGATTCGGTGAGAAAATTTGGTGGTACAGAAAGAGTGAAAGGCTTGGTTTTTGAAACAAATGCCCGGTTAGCAGTAGACTATTCTCCTCCTTGTTCTAAGCGGTCCCGACCTCCGGTTGGTATTGTGAAGATTAATTGTGATGGAGCTTTTGATAGGGGAAGGAAGGGCAGTGATGGCTTTTATATTTCGTGATTGGAACGGCTCACTGCTTATAGGTCATTTTGTTATTTTTATGGGTGATGACGTCCTTTCTATAGAAAGGAAAGCTGTTTATCATGCTTTTTTAACTGTTTGAAAAATGTGTTTCGAGAGATTTCAGATGGAGATAGATTGTTCGGATCTATTTAATGGAATTGCTGATGGTTCGCAAGCCACGTCTTGGCGACGTTCAGTTTTGTCTCATGATATTTGTTTTTTGCATGATAGTTTTGTTCTTTGTGATTTTTTATTAATTTCAAAATAAGCCAATATGGCTGCTTATTGGATAACCAGAAAAGATCTTAGAGGTGTGCTTCCTTATACTTGGGAAGTTGTAAACCAACCTGCCCTAGTCAATATTTGATTTGCTTTCTTAATGAAATTTTTCTATTTGATAAAAAAAAAAATAGTAGAAAGAGCTTTTACACATTGTGCACTAGCTATGCAGAAATTATCTTCACAAATGGTGTAAGTAATGTTCATGCTTCTTAGTTAATTTATTCCAAAAAAAGAAGATTAATGATTAACTTGTGTAGAAATATGGAAGAACTAAAATTATTAACTACTTTACATGCAGGCTTTGTGTATCGACTTTCTCGTTGATAACTTATAACATCCAGATTTTGTTTTTCTAAAATTGGGCATTTATTTGTTTAATTTTTGGGTCAATTTAATTTTCAGATAGATTTGTCTAATTTGGGAAAGTTATTAATTTTTGATCTTAAAAATTTATTTTCTTGAGTTTTCTAATAAAAATTCCCATGAACTTTACCATTTTTTTTTCAATTATTCGACCTAAAATTTTAACTTATTTTGGATCATGATGCATTTTTCTTGTGCAATTTTATATCTGGGAAAGTATTTTGGATTTTTATTTATTATTCAAATGCCCATTTTCCCTTTTTAAGTTATTTAAAGGAAAGAGAGAAGGGA
>QANX01000118.1:0-11117 GCA_003254975.1 Ochetophila trinervis
TTTGCTCCAATGGTAGAATATGGCATTATGATGCCCGTATCATGCATTTAATAAGTTCTATAGACATGATGGTTTTCTGTTTCGTGGTTCAAGAATTTGTGTGCCTAATTGCTCTGTTAGAGAATTGCTTGTTAGAGAATCACATAGTGGTGGTTTAATGGGTCATTTTGGAGTGCATAAGACTTTAGATGTTTTAGTTGAACACTTTTTTTGGCAACATATGAAAAGGGATGTTCAAAGAATTTGTTCTCAATGTATTGCATGTAGACAAGCCAAGTCTAAATCTATGCCACATGGATTATATACACCTTTGCCTATTCCTAATGAGCCTTGGGTTGATATATCCATGGATTTTGTACTTGGGTTACCTAGAACTAGGAAGGGTAGGGATAGCATATTTGTGGTTGTTGATAGATTTTCTAAGATGGCACACTTTATTGCATGTCATAAGACTGATGACGCTACAAATATTGCTGATTTGTTCTTTAGAGAGGTTGTAAGATTGCATGGAGTGCCTAGAACTATTGTGTCTGATAGGGATGTGAAATTTTTGAGTCACTTTTGGAGAGTTTTGTGGGGTAAGTTAGGTACTAAATTGTTGTATTCTACTACTTGTCATCCACAAACCGATGATCAAACGGAGGTGGTTAATAGGACTCTAGGTACTTTGCTTCGTGCTATTGTTGGTAAGAATTTGAAAACTTGGGAAGATTGTTTACCTTTTGTTGAATTTGCATATAATAGAACCATTCATTCTTCTACAGGTTTTTCACCATTTGAGATTGTGTATGGTTTTAATCCTTTAACTGTGTTGGATTTGATGCCTTTACCTTTGAGTGAAATTGCTAGCTTAGATGGACAAAAGAAGGCGGACTTGGTTAAGACTATACATGAGAAGGCGAGGTTGCAAATTGAGAAGCGTAATCGTCTAACCGTTCAAAAAGCAAATAAGGGGCGAAAGCAAGTGATATTTGAACCAGGAGATTGGGTTTGGGTGCACATGAGGAAAGAAAGGTTTCCTAACCAAAGGAAATCTAAGTTGGATGCTAGAGGCGATGGGCCCTTTCAAGTTCTCGAGAAGATCAATGACAATGCATACAAGATTGATCTTCTAGGTGAGTATAATGTGTCTGCATCATTCAATGTTGCTGATCTTTCTCCTTTTGACATGGATGCAGATTCGAGGACGAATCTTTTTGAAGAGGGAGGGAATGATGTGGGCATCGAGCGCTCTTCTAGCATGGATGTTCGTGGTGAAGATATTGTGCTGCCAAGTGGACCAGTGACGCGTTCTCGAGCTAAGAAGATCAAAGCGGGAATGCTTGGACTTGTGAAGAGAATAATTAATGAAGATCGATTCAAGTTTCCACATGATCCAAACACTTTTATGAGGCATAATGATGATTTTAGCATCATGTCCAAGTAAGGAATGAATGTGGTAATGCTGCTCGGGAGTTGCAAAGACGAAACGACATAATTTTAGCCATTTTCGGATTTCAATGGCAGTTTCGTAATTATTGCTATTTCCAGATGATAATGGCAGTTTTGTAATATTTGATATTTTCGTATTTTATTTAATTAGGGTTAGTTTTCAGCCTTAGGATTACTTTCCTAATTATTTTATGGTCTAGATTGATTCTTAACCTAACCCTAGTCTCTATATAAAGGGGGGTTACTAGCTTGTAAGAGAAAACTTTGATTATTGATTATATAGAATCTATTCTTGTTTTCAACAAGACTTGTGTGTTCCAAGTGAGGATAGTTCTTCTTCTACTTGTTGCATTTGGGAATTGATCTTCTTATCAAAGGTATTTACTTTGTGGCGAATTTCAATTTCATTCTTTGCCTTCTAATTAGTGTTGCTAGATACAATTGTTATCTAGAGGTGCTATAGGACGGGTTTTTACCTAGGGTTTGTTCCATATCATCTTATGTGTTGGGATTACAGTTTCTTTAAGCTTGGGGTTCCGCATCACTTCTAATCCAAGTTTTTAGATACAAGTTATCTAAGGGTTTGTAGGGCGGGTTCTTGTTTCCAATTATTGTTACAATACTTCTTGTGGGTTTTGGGTTTTCAGATTCTTTAATATTGGGGTTCCGCATCAATTGGTATCAGAGCATTGGTTGAGATAAGTACCTATCTGATGCGAATCCTAGCGGAATGGATCGTTCTACAATGGCTCAATAGTTTACGAAGTTAACCTCGACCCACAATCCAACGAGAGATTGGAACCTTGGTATGGAAGCTTGACCCGTTGTCTATAAGAAAGACAAGAACCTTGCTATAAACGCCACAATCAAAGCTTCGTTCTTTGATTGATAAGTTGGAAGTTTGTTCTTTAGACAAACCAAAGAAGAGAGAAGAATAATTCTCAAATAATTGCTAAAATCTATTATTCTCCTTATGCTGGCCGAAATTGGCCTTTTAAATCAAAAACATTGTTGCCAAATATGGTTTCCTAAATAATCATCCCTAAAAGGAATAGAAAAACAAAAGACTAATATACCCTTAATCAATAAACTAATTTACAAGATAATTCCAAGCCCATTTACGTCTACTTTTTAATGTAGCTCAGCAAATTAATAAATGTAGACGTCTTAGGCCCATCCATAACTTCTTCTGCCTTTTTATCCAATGCTTGTTGAATATAAAGCTCCAAGGCCTTCTTGAATTGCTTGGCTCGATTACGAGTCCCGGGACCTCCTGGATAGCTCAGACCATCATATGGACCACCTCCTCTGTATGGCTCAATGTCCCCATCACCATCTATCTTTGTTTTCAATTTCTCTGTGTTCTACGTTTATAATACTTTGATTTCCAAAAAAAAAAAGGTTGTGTTTGATCCGTGCGTCTTATTTTTAACTTGTTGATTTTGGGTTTTTTTTTTTTATTCAAGAAGAGAAAAAGTAAAAATAAAAAATAAAAATAAAAACCCCAATCGCACTACCAGGAACTTGGGGTTGCACCTGGGGTCACACCTGGGTGGGAATGTTCTTGAAAAAAAAAAAGGGATGTGTTAGATCCATGCGTCCAATTGATGCGGAACCCCAAGATTAAAGAATCTGAAACCCCAAAACACACAAGAAGTATTGTAACAATAATTGGAAACAAGAACCCACCCTACCAAACCCTTAGATAACTTGTATCTAAAAACGTGGATAAGAAGGCTAGGGAAGAGAAGAATAATCGCCACAAAGTATTTCTACTTTGATAAGAGAATTCAACTCCTAATGCAACAAAAAGAAGAAATTGACTCCTCACCTTGCAACAAGAACCCATTCTACCAAACCCTTAGATAACTTGTATCTAAAAACGTGGATTAGATTGCTAGGGAAAAAGAAGAATAATCGCCACAAAGTATTTCTACTTTGATAAGAGAATTCAACTCCTAATGCAACAAAAAGAAGAAATTCATTCCTCACCTTGCAAGAACACTCCTGGGAACAATAAGAAAATAAATTCTTTCAATTGATTAAAAACTAAAATCTGTCTTACAAAGGAATTGATCTCCCTTTATATAAGGATTAGGGTTAGATCAAGAATCAAATCTAAAATCATTAAATATTAAGAAAGTAATCCTAAGGCTGAAAACTAACCCTAAAAAATGAAAAATAGCAAATATTACAAAACTGTCATTATAATCCAAAAATAGCTAAATAAAGAAATTGCCATGATAATCCGAAAATAGCTAAATTACGAAACTGCCATTATAAGATGCTTATTTTTAAAATGACACTATTTCGTTTCTGTAACTCTGGAGCATCATTACCACCTTCATCCCAAGCTTGGACATCATGCTTAAATCATCATTAGGCCTCGGAAAAGTATTCAAATCATTTGGAAACTTGAATAGATATTCATCCATAATTATCTTCACAAATCAAAGCATTCTACCTTTGATCTTCTTTGCTCGAGAACGCGTCACTGGTACACTTGGTAAAATGTTGTCATCCTCTTTTGCTTCAATGCTAGAATATGGCTCTATGATGCCTACATCATTCCCTTCCTCTTCAAAAAGATTTGTCCTCGAATCTTAATCTATATCGAAAGGAAAAATATCAGAAATATTGAAAGTAGCGGACTCATTGTACTCCTCCTGAAGGGCGATTTTGTATACGTTGTCATTGACTCTTTCAAGCACTTTAAACGGTTCATCTCCTCTAGCATCCAACTTCGATTTCCTAAGGCTAGAAACCTTTTCTTCCTTAAATATACCCAAACCCAATCTCCTGGTTTGAATATCCTCCATGTGTCATCCCATAAAACTTTTCTAAAGGGACTCAAAAATTCCACATCCCTATCATATTTAATAGTTCTAGGCACTCCACGCAATTTTGACTTCTCATCAAAGTCCTGCAATAAAGAGACAAAAACACTAGACAAATCAGGGTTAAAGTTAGTTTCACAAAGCAAAACCTCTCGAAACCTCACTAATAATATTGCTTTCTTGCCTAAAAATGCACTTTTGACTTTTCTCTCTTTTGCACTTTCCTCTTTATTTTTCTTACTAGTGCAATCACTCACCATTGGGCCTTTATTTATATTATTTTCACTCTTGGCCTCTTGACTCACTTCCCAAATCCCCATGTGAACTTTTGGATAATTTAAATTGTTCAAAATACACCTCCATTAGAGATAAAGGTGCAAGTGTGACTTTCTTTTCAATTTGCTCATGTCTCGAAGCTCTTGGTTCCTCTCTCCTTGGACGTCTCATCATGCAATGATTTGAGATTACATCATCCTCGAAACCCAATGGCTCTATATATCTAGTTCGCGACCCATCTTTCTTTGGGTTATTTGTGGCGGTCGAAATGACTTCATTTACCGTATCATTTAGCTCATTCATCTTCTTGTTCAACCTCCAAAATTCTCCTTTGAAGGCTTTGTAAAAGAGCTTCATGTCCGGTGTCATCTCTCTTTCGAGCTCTTCCTCAGAATAAACAGCTTCTTTTCCTTCTCTTCTTGACATCTTAATTTCTACAAGACAAGATTAGTAAAAGAAAATCCTTACTTCTCTCCCCCACATGTTTCACTCTTTTTTAATGGTAACTACGCTCGTGTTTCACACAATTTTGTCTTTTACCCTCAATGTGCTCACCACTCATGCATTTTACCACTCACAATCTCTAGAATCAAGTTTCACTTTAGAGTTAAACACAACAAATGAAAGCAAGAAAAGCAAATAGCAATTATCACAATCTCAAAACCTAACCAAAGAAAGAAAGTAGATCAAAAGAAAAGAAAAAATAATAATTAGAGTAATGAAAAAGCAAAGATTACCCTAAGCAAAAAGAAAAAATAAAAAAAATTCATAATTTTTTTTTTTCAGATGCCTAGTGAACAGACCCGCCCAAGTGTGACCTCAGGTGCAACCCCAAGCGCCTAGTAGTGCGATTAGGGTTTTTTTTTTTACTTCTCCTCTTCTTGAATAAAAAAAAAAACCAAATCAACAAGATAAAAATAAGACGCACAGATCAAACACAAATTTTTTTTTTTTTGGAAATCAAAGTATTATGAACAAAGAACACAAAGAAATTGAAAACAAAGATAGATAGGTACTTATCTCAACCAATGTTATGATACCAATTGATGCGGAACCCCAAGATTAAAGAATCTGAAACCCCAAAATACACAAGAAGTACTGTAACAATAATTGGAAACAAGAACCCGCCCTACCAAATCTTTAGATAACTTGTATCTAAAAAGGTGGATTAGAAGGCTAGGGAAAGAGAAGAATAATCGCCACAAAGTATTTCTACTTTGATAAGAGAATTCAACTCCTAATGCAACAAGAAGAAGAAATTGATTCCTCACATTGCAAGAACACTCCTAGGAGCAATAAGAAAATTAATTCTTTCAATTGATTAAAAACTAAAATCTTTACAAAGGAATTGATCTCCCTTTATATAAGGATTAGGGTTAGATCAAGAATCAATCTAAAACCATTAAATATTAAGAAAGTAATCCTAAGGCTGAAAACTAACCCTAAAAAATGAAAAATAGCAAATATTACAAAACTGCCATTATAATCCAAAAATAGCTAAATTACGAAACTGCCATTATAATCCGAAAATAGCTAAATTACAAAACTGTCATTATAAGATGCTTATTTTTAAAATGACGTCATTTCATTCTTTAGTATTTGATGACTCATTTGATGGCAAAGTGGTTTGCTGGATGGGTTCGGTAGCCTCATTCTTGGCTTGCGTCCGAGGTGGTTCTGGAAATGCAACTGGAACCTCACTGGATGGTCCCTTCTTATTAATGGGTTTGATAGGGGGTTTCAATTTGGCTGTTGGTTTCTTCTTTACAGTGACATTTGCCAGTGATTTTGCTGCTACAAATTTTATTGAATTTTTTTTTTCTAATGGTAGCGTAACCTTTACCATTAAATCGTCAGATGATTGAAACTTCAATTGAGAATGGGAAGGGCATGATTATGTGTGGGAGGGGAGAAAGAAAAGAGAAGAGGAATCTTTCAATTTTGTAAGTTGTTAAACACAGGAGTAAAATGAATAGTTCACATCTATAATGATGACATAATGCACAGAAGCCATTAAAAAAAAAAAGTGACTTTTTTTCCTTAATTTTCCCTAGGCATCCATACAAATTTTCCCATAAAAAAAAACACAACATGGCATGAAATTGGGCTCAATGGATTTGGGCCACAACAAACATTCAAAAAAATAGAAAATTGAGCCCAAGCGTAAAAATTTGTCTATACCTCAAAATGATTTTTTTTTATATTTTTTATTTTAATATTCAAAATGTCAGCAAATTACTTTGCTAACAACATCATTTCATCTTCTCCAGCCAATCAGGTCATGTTTGACCTAGATTACAAACCCGCAGGTCATCTGCTTAACCCTGACATATTTCATGATTCCAGCGTCGATTTTCAGCTCTGAGTACTTAGTTTTGATCCTTGTTTGATTTTAGAATGATTTTCGGATGGAATCCAGACAATCATTGCCATGAAAATAGACCCAAAGAGAAGAAATATTTGGCCATTAAAATTACACAATACTTAGTTTTCTCAAGCATTTGAACCAAAAATAATAAACTAAAACCATCAAACAACATCAATATACATCATACAATGAAACCCAAACAACAATTTCAATAAAAATGAATTTTCCATCTCAAATATTGCAAACCGATGAAAACCCTTGTCAATAACCACCAATTTTCAAATTTTTCCAAATCAAATAGTACAACCGAGAACAACCACAACATTGGAAATTCATCATACAACGGAAAATCATTTATACGATTCAATTAAATGGCATTGATTTGATAAATCCAACAAATATACATAATCGATTCAAGATCAAAACATTTTTAGGAACACGAAATATATATATATATATTAATCAATGGGAAAATTTGAGAACACATATACATCATATTAAATCAATACGAAAAAGCACTAATATCATTGTTAGAATTTCATAAATACATTATCAGGATTATTGATGCGGAACCCCAAGCTTAAAGAAACTGTAATCCCAACACAAAAGATGATATGGAACAAACCCTAGGTAAAAACCTGCCATATAGCACCTCCAGATAACAATTGTATCTAGCAACACTAATTAGAAGGCAAAGAATGAAATTGAAATTCGCCACAAAGTAAATACCTTTGATAAAAGATCAATTCCCATTGCAACAAGTAGAAGAAGAACTATCCTCACTTGAAACAACAAGTCTTGTTAAAAACAAGAGTAGATTCTCAATAATCATTAATCAAACTTTTTTTTTTTACAAGCTAGTAACCTTCCCTTTATATAGAAATTAAGGTTAGGTTAAAATCAATCTAGACCATAAAATAATTAGGAAAGTAATTTTAAGGCTTAAAACTAACCCTAAATAAATATAATCCGAAAATAGAAATAATTACAAAACTATCATTATAATCCAGAAATGCAATAATTACAAAACTGCCATTATAATCCAAAAATAGCTAAATTACGAAACTGCCATTGTAATCCAAAAATAGCTAAAATTACGTCGTTTCGTCTTTGTAACTTTCGAGCAGCATTACCACCTTCATTCCTTGCTTGAACATCATGCTTAAATCATCATTCTGCCTCATAAAAGTGTTTGGATCATGTCGATACTTGAATCGATCTTCATCAATTATTCTCTTCACAAGTCCAAGCCTTCTCTCTTTGATCTTCTTAGCTCGAGAAAGCGTCACTGGTCCACTTGGCAGCACAATGTCTTCATCACGAACATCCATGCTAGAAGAGCGCTCGATGCCCACATCATTCCCTCCTTCCTCAAAAAGATTGATCTTCCAGGTGAGTATAAATCTGCATCCATGTCAAAAGGAGAAAGATCAACAACATTGAATGATGTAGACACATTATACTCACCTGGAAGATCAATCTTGTATGCATTATCATTGATCCTCTCGAGAACTTGAAAAGACTCATCGCCTCTAGCATCCAACTTAGACTTTCTTTGGCTAGGAAACCTTTCCTTCCTCATGTGTACCCAAACCCAATCTCCTGGTTCAAATATCACTTGCTTTTGCCCCTTATTTGCTCTTTAAGAAGTTAAACGGTAATGCTTCTCAATTTGCAACCTCGCCTTCTCATGTATAGTTTTAATCAAGTCCACCTTTTTATGTCCATCTAAGCTAGCAATTTCACTCAAAGGTAAAGGCATCAAATCCAACACAGTTAAAGGATTAAAACCATACACAATCTCAAATGGTGAAAAACCTGTAGAAGAATGAATAGTTATATTATATGAAAATTCAACGAAAGGTAAACAATCTTCCCAAGTTTTCAAATTCTTACCAACAATAGCATGAAGCAAAGTACCTAGAGTCCTATTAACCACCTCCGTTTCACCATCGGTTTATGGATGACAAGTAGTAGAATACAACAATTTAGTACCTAACTTATCCCACAAGACTCTCCAAAAGAGACTCAAAAATTTCACATCCCTATCAGACACAGTAGTTCTAGGCACTCCATGCAATCTTACAACCTCCTAAAGAACAAGTCAGCAATATTTGTAGCATCATCAGTCTTATGACATGCAATAAAGTGCGTGCGCCATCTTAGAAAATCTATCTACAACCACAACTATGCTATCCCTACCCTTCCTAGCTCTAGGTAACCCAATGACAAAATCCATGGATATATCAACCCAAGGCTCATTAGGAATAGGCAAAGGTGTATATAATGCATGTGGCATAGACTTGGCCTGTCTACATGCAATACATTGAGAACAAATTCTTTGAACATCCCTTTTCATATGTGGCCAACAAAAGTGTTCAACTAAAACATCTAAAGTCTTATGCTCACCAAAATGACCCATTAAACCACCACTATGTGATTCTCTAACAAGCAATTCTCTAATAGAGCAATTAGGCACACAAATTCTTGAACCACGAAACAGAAAACCATCATGTCTATAGAATTTATTAAATGCACCTTGTTCACATGCAACATAAATATCCTTAAAATTAGACACTTGCGTACATGTCTTTCATATGCTCAAAACCTAACAACTTAGAAGTTAATGTAGTTATGAGAACATACCTTCAAGATAATGCATCAGCTACTACATTATCCTTACCTTGCTTGTAGCATATCACATATGGAAAACTCTCTATGAACTCAACCCACTTTGCATACCTCTTGTTAAGCTTTCCTTGTCCCTCGATGAGTTTGAGAGATTCATGATCGATATGAATCACAAACTCTTTTGGAAGCAAGTAATGTTGCGACACCTCCAAGGCACGAAACAATGCATACAACTCCTTGTCATACGTCGAGTACTTGAGTTGAGCTCCATTTAGCTTCTCACTAAAGTATGCAATGGGACGCTTTTCCTGCATCAAAACAACACCTATACTAATCCCAGAAGCATCACATTCAACCTCCAACATCTTATCAAAATTAGGTAGAACAAGAATAGGAGCAGAACATAACTTATCTTTTAAAGTTTGAAAGGCATGTTCTTGTTCCTTACCCCATTTAAAACTTACCTATTTTTTGATAATCTCATTCAAAGGAGCAGCTATGGTAGAGAAGTCCTTCACAAACCTTGTATAAAAGCCAGCTAAACCATGAATTTTTTTTACCTCAAACACGTTCTTAGGTGTAGGCCATTCATTAATAGCCTTTATCTTCTCTTCATCTACTTCAACACCCTGTGCACTCACAACAAAACCAAGAAAAACAAGCCTATCTATAGAAAATGTGCATTTTTTAAGGTTAGCATATAATTTCTCTCTTCTAAGCACATCTAGCACTTGGCTAACATGCATCACATGGTCATCTAAACTTTTGCTATATATCAAAATATCATCAAAATATACAACCACAAACTTTCCTAGAAATTCTCTTAAAACATGGTTCATTAATCGCATAAATGTACTAGGAGCATTGGTTAACCCAAAAGGCATAACCATCCATTCATATAAATTATATTTTGTTTTAAAAGCAGTTTTCCACTCATCCCCTTGCTTCATCCGAATTTGATGGTAAACACTTTTTAAATCTATCTTAGTAAATAAGCAAGCACCATGCAATTCATCAAGCATATCATCTAACCTAGGAATGGGATAACGATACTTTACCATTATTTTATTCACTGCTCGACAATCAACACACATCCTCCATGTGTCATCCTTCTTGGGTACCAATAAGACCGATACAGCAGCACAAGGACTCATGCTCTCCCTAACATGACCCTTTGCTAGCAACTCCTCCACTTGCCTTTGTAACTCCTTCGTTTCCTCGGGATTGCTACGATAGGCTGGTCGGTTTGGAATGCTTGCTCCAGGTACAAAATCTATTTGGTGCTCAATACCTCTCAATGGCGGCAATCCAGTCGGCATCTCTTCTGCAAAAACATCGTCAAAATTGTGCAATAAAGAGACAAAAACACTAGGCAAATTGGGTTAAGGTTAGTTTCACAAAGCAAAATCTCTCGAAATCTCACCAACAATATTGCTTTGTTGCCTAAGAATGCACTCTTGATTTCTCTCTCTTTTGCATAAAAAATCTTTGATACGGGCATCACAGTGCCATATTCTACCATTGGAGCAAAAGATTGATGCGGAACCCCAAGATTAAAGAATCCGAAACCCCAA
>QANX01000123.1:0-15399 GCA_003254975.1 Ochetophila trinervis
TTCATAGAGCTCGTACACTTTTTGAGATCTCTATACCTCCCAATTATCTTCCCAGATAAAAAAATTTATGAAAAACAAGTCAGAAAAATCTCAGGGAAAAATTAAAAAGAAAAACAAGCAACCTAAATAAAATGCATATTTTTCATACGGATTACAGGTATTTTTAATCAACTGGTACTATTTTCAACGAATTATATATGTATGTGTGTATATATATATATTTGATAACTTTTTTTTGGTAAACATATATTTGATAACTGCAAATATATGAAAATATATGATTATATGATTGTGGAGATGGATGAAGTTTGTATTAGATTTTGAATAAAATATTGAAGCCTTAAAATATTTTTTTTGTTTAATTAGATTCTCTCCGGTGCAACGACACCATGGACAAACGAAGGGCCCCACTTCCTTGTCCGTCGTGTCAACCAGTGTGCAATTGTCTATTTTACATTTTACTCAAAAAAAGAGAAAAAGTATATGTGTATGTAAGAATATGCATATACATATGCATGGTTTGATTTAGAAAGCAAATACATTTTCAACTAAATAAATAGCAACCAACGATCACGATACATTTTGTGTACATGTAAGGCATTCAAGCGAGAGAGAAAAAATAAAAATAAAAATAAATGAAAAAGTAGAAGGATGAAATTCTTGCAACTAAACCTTTATTAGAACCAGCGCTAGTAAAGCTGGTTCTAAAATCAGAGACAACCATGAACTCCAACGGCAAAGAAAGACCTTGTTGTTGGACCAAAGACGAATAGGGATACAACTTGTTGGTCATCTTTCCCAACCGGAACTTGTAGTAGCTTCAATTGCTCCGTCTCAACAGTGATAGAGAAATAGACAGAGAGAGAGGGCATTACTAGTAGCAGTTCTTCTCTATGTATCTAATTATCTATATATAAAGTAATTGCAATTTGCATATGTCCACATTTTTGGCAAACATAAGGCAATCATGTCGACATTCTTTTGTCTTTTTTTTTTGTTTTTTTTTTTCCACATAATAGTTATTTTCAAGTCAAATATTTTATTTTTTGGCAGTTTCGGTCATTGCAAAGATATGAAGTGTTAGATTATAGTGAAATTTCAAAAGGTTTCATGGATAATGACTCATTTTTTTTAATGTTTCATGAATAATATTTATTTATAATCATAATATTTTTTCATAATTAATAATATTATTATAATAAATAATATTTAGTCCATAATATATAATATTTGATATATGAAAAGTAACATTTATCTATAACGAATAATATTGTCTACAATGAATAACATTATTTTTAACAAAAAATATTGTCCCTAATGAATAACATTAAAATCTTTAATGAATAATATTTTTTAAAAATTTCAATAAAACTTCCAAATAAAAGAGTTTCACTACATAAATTCTAAGATATGTATATAAGGGGTTAAACTATAATGAAACATCTAAAAGGTTTCATGGTATTAACTCTAAGCAATATTTGGTTCATAATAAATAATATATATCTATAGTGTATAATATTTTTTCACAATGAACAATATTGTTATAACAAATAATATTTAGTTAATAATGTATATCATTTAATCTTTAATGAGTAGCTTTCTCCATAACAAATAATATTGATAAAATATTTAAATTTTTAGATAGTTTTATTTTTCAAAAGTTTCAATAAAATTCTCCGTAAAAAAGTTTTACTATAGAAATTCTCAAATTTTAAGGTTTTTTTTAAAAAAAAAATTTAGCTTATACAAAAAAGTTTAACAGAGCATTAATTTAATGCTCTGTTTTAAACTACCAAATTCACAACTATTATATTGTATGCTAAATCATAATAAACCTTACAAACATGAACATACTTTCATTAGTTTATATTTATTATTACATTGATTGTGTCAAATATTTTTTTTAAAAATAATATAATATGTTACTATTACATTGACTGTTTATCTTTATTACTTTACCCTTTTCTATATATATTAAAGTGTAAAATATATGTAATGTATGTTATTGAGTTCTAAATTATTTTAAAATAATAAAACAATTAAACTTTAAATAATAAAATTTATATAAAATTGATCTTTAAATATTCCAATTTTTTTATATTAATTTTAATATGTTTTATATGATTTAAAATAAGTATGCTTGCATAGAAAAATATATTTATTACAAAATAAATAAAATATGTTAGTTAAATATTTTACGTACAATAAATTAGAAGTAAAAAATATTTTTGAAATTNAAAAACTTTACTGTAAAAACCTCTAATGGTAACTAGCATAAGCTATATTATACCAAACCAATTTTAATTTTGCATTATAGAATTTGAGAGATCCAAATGATGTAAGAAAAGAAATAATTACTGATGTAGCCACTAATTACCCCATCTAAATTCCGTGTACAATCCAGCCCAAGAAACCTTAATTGCATTGGTATGCCATCAAAACTCCCAGCATATACATCCGATTGGAACATCTTTCTTTTCCCAAATTTCCATATAATCCCATTTCCCTATTGCTTCTTGTTGGGTGTCAACATTACAAAATATAGATCAGCTCTTTGATAACTGAAAAACAGAAAAGAACAACCACATAGGCAGGCAAAGTTATCCACAAAAACATGTTTTGGCAAGATCATAATAGACCTGAAAAAGGTAAAGAAATTGGCAAACAAGTGAATAAACCTGGCTTTTCTAAGATTGTTCTCAATAAGGAGGCCAGAGCGGTATCCTGTCCTGCCAAACGTGTGATCTCTAGTGGCTGTGGGGAAAAAGAAAAACAAAGACATCATCATTCAGCACTTACCTCATGAAACATGTCTACAACAAATTGACTGATTTCCTTTAATGCAAACCAGGACACAAACCAATTGGGATCAATTCTCTGTCATTTGGGCTCAACCACAAGTCAATAACAAAATGGATTTCTGATCAGCCATTTCAGACAGTTCTAGTAGCAAAAGAAAAACACAATCTCTTGCACTAAAACATCGATGATAAAGGTTCATCATATGAAAACAGAGATAACAGGGGATACCCATCTTTGGACCACCACATGTTGATACTTGATAGAATGAGACAACGAACTGCAAATTAAAATTCAATGCATCAGATTACTTCAAATTTTGCATAGTATTTCTAGAACCCTAGTTTACAACTTCAAGAGTCTCATGCTGGAACAGAACCAAAAACAGATATACTTAATTCTAATGGAGTTGGAGGAGCTAGGGAAACCTTCAAATGCAAGCTAGGCAGTATATCCATCCAAAATAAAAGTCATGCTGTACAGCCTTTTCTGTGGAAACTTCATTCGTTTATCATATTTTCTGAAGAAAGATAGAAAGAGATGCAACTAATACCCTTTCCACTAGATGATGATCTAAAAAACCTATCCTCCACTTCTTAAAATATGGTATTACAGTGAAGAAGCTTGACTTCAAATGCTCTTTCCTACCTTCAATTATATAGCACACTAATAATTGAATTTGTAAAACAGAACAGGGGGGGAAATGGAAAAAAGGAAATAAAATGGCACATTAAGATGGAGCCTAGCCTTTTTCTGGTCATATTCACGATAAATATTTTCAATTCAAAATTATATTTTTGACCACAAATTAATGTATTCATTTGTCCGTAGATACAACGATATGCTAAAGTAAACAACCGAGATACATGCAGACCTATAAATACTTCAAATTGAAAACATACCTGAGAACTTTTAGCAAGCTCCAGAGCAAAATTGAATGATGGACACAAAGGGCTGTATGATTCCCCTCTATAGCCAATTGCACAGCTCCAATTCATCAAATTTTTAAACTTTGCACCATCTTTGCCTCCATCTAAAGGAAAGATATCAACAAAATCAACAATTAGAACTTTCTTTTGTTATGACCATCCAAATCTCAAACAGCAAATTCAACAAGAACAGTTAAAAAATTTAATTATTTTTGTTATAAAAATCTAAGTCTCAAGTGTGCAAAATGAAGTACTGGCTACTAGGTTTCTGTATGCATCAGACCCATGGCCATAAGTGTGAAAGTATCAAAGTTGAAATGCTTATGAAATAAATTATGAAAGTTAATAGAGTTATTTGGACAAGCAATAGCTTGAAACTTAAGAAAATGAATCTGACCAACACCTACATTGTGGCTCATATTGTAACCCAGCAGTTAAACTTCCTCACCAACCATGCACTTTGAGAAAATAATTCCATCTGGAAGTTTCTGAAATTAAAATGGGAAGAAAGAATCTTAACCATACATTGTGCTAGTAGCCACAGGTTATTAGATCCTTAAAAGCTTAGATGATCGATATGTCTAGGATCCATATATCCATATGTGAAAAACAGGGCTTAAAACAGCCAACCCTATTAGATAAACTTGTTTGACATCTGGTGCCAAGAATACAATCAGTAAGAACTACAAACATTAACCTGGTGCCAAGAATACAAATCAGTAAGAACTACAAACATAAACCTTGCAAATATAAATGTTACGGATATAGTGAATGCTCAACTGAAAAAAATTAATACGGGGTTCAAATAGCATAATACATGAATATTTTCTAACAAATTGGTATTTAGTTAGCAGCTATGAGAATTGGCAACTAGATTGTACACGCGAATAATGATAAATTGGCAACTAGATTGTACACGCAAATAGTCTATCGTATAGCTTCCCTTCATCAAAATAATAAAAGTAATTACAATTGTTGAACTATGTATAAAAAGATCCTTTTCATTGAACATTACTATGCAAAAGTATTGGTAAAGTACTGAAATTAGATGTACAAGCTGGGTTATTTGGCACAGTTATGACTCATCCGGCTTCGGTTCTAGTATTACAGGGATTTTCTCCTTCTGATCTCCACGCAATACCTCAACAATCACCTAAGAAATGAAAACCCAAACCCAAATCATTGTGCTATAGAAAATGGTAAAGCCAGATACTCCACTAATACTGCATTACAGAAATTGAGAGAATCAAATGGGGTGAGTCTGAGGAAATGTAATTTGCGCAATACCTTATCACCCACGTTGCATTGATCTAGAATTCTATACAAGTCACTGCCATTGGCAACCTTTTTGCCATTCACAGATGTTATGATGTCTCCCAATATAAGTCTACCATATGCATCACGTTTAGTTGATTGCAAACCCTAAGAAACGGATCTTATTAGATCTACTATAGTTTAACAATATAGAACATATTAATGGCCAATCGTCAATGAAACTTCAATTGAAAAAAAGGAAGAGAAAGAGTACTGCTTTGCCAGCTGGACCGTTGACAGGAGCATCCAAGACAAGCACTCCACTAACACCCAATTGCTCAACAGATTGATCAGGTGCAAACTTTATTCCTAAAATAGGTCTTGTGACTTTCCCAAACCTCACCAATTGGTCAACAATGCCACCAACCTGGATATTTATAAATGGAATCATGAATCACTCTTAAACATAGAAAAAGATAAATTCAACATATTGACGGGTTTTATATCATGCTACTCACAGTGTCAACTGGAATTGAGAACCCAACGCCAGAGGATGCACCAGATGGAGAATATATAGCTGTATTTATCCCTATAAGATTTCCTGCACTGTCTAAGAGTGGCCCACCACTATTACCAGGATTAATTGCAGCATCTGTCTGTATAACATCTTGAATTGGGCGCCCAGTAGCAGCAGAACTAATCTCTCTACGAAGCCCGCTGCAAAATACAATAAGAAGTACAACATTGTTCTCTAAACATGGTTTAAGGAGAAAGGAGAGGGAAAAAAAAAAAGCTTAATAGATATTGTAGTTTAACCTAAAATGCTAAAGTGAAGTTTGAAAAATGAAAAATAAGAAAAATAACTTATGGATGATGGATCTTTTTACCTGATAACACCAGTTGTGAGAGTATGGTCAAGTCCAAACTGCAAAAACATACATTAGAAAACGAAAAATAAACTTCAATTATAAATAATAGCACAAATAATAGTTCTTTCATGTAAACAGTATAGCCATACTTACCGGGTTGCCAATAGCATACACTTTTTGACCAACAAGCAAGTCTGCAGAGATGCCAACAGGAATGGGTCTTAGCTTGTCTTTTGGTGCATCAACACGTAAGACTGCAACATCCTTATCTTGATCAAATCCTACAACTCTTGCTTCATAAGTCGATTGATCAGCGAGAGTGACCCTGCAAACAGCTAGCACTTATTAGATGCATACATCAAGAATGCAGTTAAGAATTGGCATACCATGTGTACACATACTCTAGCCTAATGCATGTCTTTTAAGAAACAAATAACACTTCATCCGAAAGATACCATGGATGGCACAAATGACTCTAAAATAACTTAAAATTGTACCTTTTAGATATTTTAAGCTTTGTGGAAACTAGTTACTAGATCTTGTCCTCTATTCTTTTTTCTAGTAAATTCCAAACTCCAAACACAAGAATCCAATAATTTCGGAAACAAATATCTTTGGTTAATTTTTTAGCTGTTTTTGGTAGCTGAGAACACGACTTGCACACTCTAGTTGCTACCAAATTCTAGTGAGTAAGGCTTTAGAGTGAAATACAGATTGGTTAAAACTTATCACAGATTTTCTTCTTCAAAATAAATCCTATTTCTAGCCTATAAACTAAAGACAGCAAATTTAACATGATCCTGATCCTCACATAACTGAAAGAGATTGAAAAATATAAACAACACAACTTAGATATCCTTATTTTTTCCAATTGTTTTACAAAATTCATTTGAGACAATCAACAGCTACAATTATTAAATTAAACTAAATTAAAAAGAAAACTCCTTCACCACATCACTTTTCAAGTAACCAACTACATGGGTTACGCAGTTCAATTTATAGCAACAAAACAGAAGCGAGTTAACCTGATAACAATCTAAAGCGAGTTAACCTGAGATCTGAAGCACCGCGGATCACATGGTAATTGGTGACAATGTGACCATCCTTATCCCAAACAAAGCCAGAACCAGAACCCTGCGGCACCTCCAACACGTCCAAAGTAAATGCATCCTGCCTAGAACCATACCAAACTCATGAATCACACATAAAAGTTTTTAAGCTTTAAAATCCAAATTCATCACAATTCAGCAGCACACTCGGTACCTCGCAGCGAGATTAGTGATGTAAACAACAGAGGGCGTGTTCTCCTGAAAAAGACGAACCGTCGCGAGCTCATCGGTCTGCAATTTCCTTGGTGTGGTGACCACAAAGGCCAAGGCCGAGTCAACATCGGCGAGAAAGAGAGAGAAAGACAAAGCTACTGAAGTGCAAAGAATGAGCAGAGAATCCAAAGCAGATGAGCGGGGAAGAGGGATTTTGAAGAATGAAGGTGTGGAGGAGCTTCGTGAGCTGAGAGAATTTTGATTGTGATTGGAGTTCTGGCAAACGAGGGAGAAGATCAACGGAGAGGTTGAGCTTGGATTGGGAGCGTGATGGGGGAAAAAGGATTTAGAAAGAGAGAAAGTAGATTTTCTGTTTGGGGAGCGAGAAATCGGAGAGAAAGTAGGAGAGCAGTGGCAGATGGTGGAAAGGAGTGAATATGCAGCCATCTCAGCTGCTGCTAAGCAGATTGATTACTGGATTGTTATATGCCAGTAGTTTTTCCGTTTTCTTTTTTTTTCGCAAAGTATGGACGCTTATAGATTCTTCTTTTTATTTTATTTTATTTTTCTTCTTTGTCAGTGCCTCTGTTTTAATTTCTCTCACAAATTTATAAAATGTTTTTTAAATTTTTCTAATATGGTTATTATTTTTATTCTTATTTTTTCCTTTTGAAATAGAACTATTTTTATGATTTAGGCTATTCTTATAATTTGAACATTGTTAGATCATAATTTCAAAGTCCGAATATAAACTTCTTGCATAGATTCTCATTTTCGAGAATATTTTAATTAAAACCTAAAAATTTACCAAAAAAATTAATAAACACCTAAAGTACTGCTAACATTTTAAAATGAAAATTGGCATCGATTGAAAAAACTGGCGGAAGAGTATGAGTCAAAATGAAGAAGAAAAAATTGTTTCCTAATTGCGGAACTCCAAAAAGAAAAAAAGCGGCCCAACGCAAGCCATCGGTGACAAAATTAAATCATCAATATACCGTCCTACTTAATTACCAAAAAAGGAAAAAAAAAAATCTACCGTCCTAATTAAGTCACCGAAAAGGTTAGCAGAGCATATTTACAGAACTTTAACCAATGCTGGAGCTGTAGTAGGGGATCAAAATTCTGAACTCCAGCTTTAGAATAATACTCATCTAGCCAATAGTTACTCCCATCTAAATTCCGTGTAAAGAAAAGAAAAACAAAGAATACCCGACTAACAAAAATGAAGAGCTACACAATTTTACCCAAGGGCCTTAATTCCCTTGGTACGCCCTCAAACTTCCCAGCATTTACGTCTGCTTGGAGCATCGGTCTTTTCCCAGACCATACAACGCCTTTTGCCAAGTGCTCCTTGTTGGGTGTCAGCATTACATAATTTGGATCCGCTCTTTGGTAACTGCAAAACAGTATAGAACAGCCACATAGGAAGGCAAAGCTTGTTGACAAAAACATCTTTTGGCAAGATCACACTTGCCCTAAAAAGGGTAAAGAAATTGGAAAACAAATGAATAAACCTGGCTTCTCTAAGATCCTCAACACGGAGGCCAAAGCCGTATCCTGTCCTGCCAGTAGTGTGATCTACAGTGGCTGTGGGGGAAAAGAAAAAGAATAGGATCATTCAGCATTGACCTACATGGAACCATGTCTACAACAAATTGACTAGTTTCCTTTAATGCAAACAAGGACGCAAACCAGTGGGATCAATTCAATGCCATTTGAGCTCAACCACAAGTCAATATCAAGGAAAGTCCAGCAGTTCCTTTGGAAGGAGATATCACGTTATAAAAATCTAATCAAGTTAAAGAGAAGAAGCAGTACCTGTAATGCCAAATGTGAAAGAAGGCTTCCACCATGACTTGAATGCCAATGCTGCTGATGAGCTGAGAGGACCCACCTTTCCCTGCAAATATGGATTATTGTTATCTGAACATGTATTAATGCATCATTCCAAGCACGAGAGAGTGTCATGCTACCTTCAACAAGCAATTCTTATTGGCCTGCCAAGATGCACCAATTTGAAAGGTAGAATCTGATATCTTGTTGTTTGATGTTGTTTTGGCATCATCAACACTTCATATTAACATATTAACTGGTCAGATATCACCAAACTGGTTATATACAAATGGTATCTAATGGTATACCTTGTCTGCAATTCGAAGCCAAAATCAATATAATTTGTGATTCCAACTACTTCATTTTCTTCAAAGGGGTTCTTCACCTGTTTAGTTGAAGCATTTTGAAACCTAGTGAGTAGAATATATTTGATTCTAAGGTAAATAGGAGAGGGGGGGGGGGGGNGGGGGGGGGGGGGGGGTGGAAATCAGATCAGCCATTTCAGACAGCCACTGGCAAGAGAAAAACACAATAACATGAATCTTACACAAAAAGATCAATGATAAAGGTTCATCATATGAAAACAGAGAAAGAAGAAGATACCTGTCTTTGGACCACCACATGTTGATAGAACGAGGCAATGAACTGCAAATTAAAATTCAATCCATCAGAAACCTTCAAATTTTGAAAAGTAATCTAGAACCTAGTTTACAACTTCGAGAGTCTCATGCTGGAAAAGAACAGAAAACAATATACTTAATTCTAATGGAGTTGGAGGTGCTAGGGGAATTTTTAAATGCAAGCTAGGCAGTATATCCATCCAAAATCAAAGACATGCTGTACCGTCTTCAGTGGAATCTTCATTCACTGATCGTATTTTCTGGAGAAAGAAAGAAAGAGATGCAAATAACACCCTTTCCACTAGATGATGATCTAAAAACCTATCCTTGGCTTCTTCAAATATAGTATTACAGTGAAGAATACTTCATATGCTCCTACCTTTGAATATATAGAACTAATAATCGAATTTGTAAAACATCAGAGGGGGAAAAATGGAAAAAGGAAATAAAATGGCCAATTAAGATGGAGTCCAGCCTTTCTCTGGTCATACTCTAACATTGTCACTTCATAATTAGATTTTTGACCACAAATTAATGCATTCATTTGTCTACAGGTACAATGATATGATGAAGCAAACAACCAAGATACATGCAGACATATAAATAATTCAAATTGAAAACAGACCTGAGAACTTTTAGCAAGCTCCAGAGCAAAATTAAATGATGGACACAAAGGGCTGCTTGATCCCCCTCCATAGCCAATTGCACAGCTCCAATTCATCAAATTTTTAAACTTTGCATCATCTTTAACTCCATCTAAAGGAAAGAAATCAACAAAATTAACAATTAAAACTTTCTTTTGTTATGACCATCCAAATCTCAAAGAGCAAATTCAACAAGAACAGTTAAAATTTTAATTCTTTTTGTTGTACAAATCTAAGTCTCAAGTGTGCAAAATGAAGTACTGGCTGCTGGGTTTATCTGTATGCATCAGTCCCATGGCCATAAGTGTAAAAGTATCAAAGTTGAGATGCTTATGAAAGTTAATTGAATTATTTGGAAAAGCAATAGCTTGAAACGTAAGAAAATGAACCCGGAAAATGAATCTGACCAACACTTACATTGTGGCTCATATTGTACCCCAGCAGTTAGCCTTCCCATCTTGCTCACCAACCAAGCACTTTTTGGAAGTTCATCTTCAGCTGCAGAATATGATCAATATATTGTTTCAAAATAATTTTTAAATCACTATTTCTGTGTTCTCATGGTAAACAAACAAATGGAGATGCCAAGAGTTTCAATGCTAAAAGTCTAATGAAGCAAACACGGGTTCAAAAATCATAAATTTCTATGCTCTAATGCAGTCAAACACTATTCATCCCTCAAATTCCTTCACCACATAAAATTAAGAGTTGGTCCAAAATATAGATTTAGCTTAACACTATTTACTATTTAGCATGAGTGTTCACAATGGTTAAAAAGAAGAAATAATAAAAAATTTCTTTGAAAGTAACAAAAATACATAATATAGTTTCAAGTTTAACTTGCATAGGATCTCTGGACATCTGTATGTTGTGTATGTGCATTCATAAGAAAAACCCTTACAAGGCAACAACATAGTGAAGACATTACAAGTATATAAAACTACAATACAATGAATAATTGAAAAAAAAAAAGTCTCTAACAGTTACACGACATGACAAGGAAACTCATATATTTAAAGTTCAAGTCTCATACTGGAGAAAGGCATAACAGTGGCTCCAAAAGATAGGTTTCCTGAGCCATATCTCAATCCCATAACACCATAGTCTTCAGAGGATACTCTGTAAGAATAGTGAGCTCCATTGACCAACATATGATAAGTGCAGATATAAATAAGAACAGAACTCCATATATAAAATAGAACAAAACTCCATCTGAAATATGTATAAAATGTCTCTGATATAGAAGTACCTGTCCAATAGCAAAGGAAAAGTGCCAAACGCTCCAAATCCATATTTAGGGTAGTAAGCACATGACCTCAATTGTAAAACCCTGAAGTAATAAGAAATAGGGCACGACAGATCATGGTTTTGAATATGAAAATCGAGGAATTCAACAAAAATCTGCTCAAATAAAATTATTTTGCTCAAAAAGAGATGTTTCTTACGGATCAGACTTTGATACAAAAAGGTCGATGAATGTGTGAGGATCATCAACATCACTGCTCAAACAAATAAGCATCAAGAAATCTCCATGGAAGTGTGAAAACATTAATGTTTCACACAGAAAACACAGTTCTGCATGAAAGAATCTAATTTAACGATACCTTTGCCATCTGAAATATGCATTTCCAACAGCATTCTCATCACGATTGTGATCAAGTGGACCAGAAACCTAAATACAATTAAGGAAGAAATATTTCTCTTGCCCTCTTACTCTTGGATGTTAAATTTAAGCAATAAAAAGAAAATTAAAATTGAACAATTCAATGTTGAGTGGGGTGAGAAACATATATCAGTAGAGATTGAAATGTAGATTTTTCAAGGATACAGTTGCAATCAGATCAACAAGAGGGTCATCAATTGGCTTTAGCATGATCATTGTGCTAAAATGCCTTGCTTCTTCATAATAATCATCAAATAGGCATTTCAAAGCAAGCTTTCCGAACAACACATTATAGGATGACTGCAACATCCTGCATCACCTCAGAATTTGTTATAAAGAACTACCCTTCCCAGCATTTTTATTTTTGATAAGTAGCTAGCTAAATAAATACAATTATTTTAAGACATTCTCTTAATTGGCAATTGTAAGCCAAAAAAAAAAAAGAAGGTTAACAAGTTTCATAATCTGGAGGCGACCAATTGGCAACATCGGATATGGTACTGTTCATCAGGCTAGTGTGGCACAATTATAAATTTCGATTGCTAAAGTTTCTAAATAAAACCCTATAAATAAAAGCACTACACCGAGGCATTGAAACGAAGGATTCGAGCAAAACCATTGAAGGAGGAGTTAAGGCAAACCTATTACGCGCAGCAAGAGGAGGAAAATCGAAGAGCGGAGGCACCAGCACCACTGGCGGCGGTGGCTCCTTGTGGATCAAATTTCCCATGTCTGTTTATGATCGCAGTGCTCTGTTTGGCTAGGGTTTTTGAACTCTGTTTGATTGAATATGGAATTATAATATTGAATAGGGTTTAAATGATGGAGTTGGAGGCTTGGAGAACAAGAAAGAGGATTGTTGCCAGAAACCGAAACTTTTGAATACACCGCCGGATTTCTCTCTCTCGCCTCCATGACGAGTTCAAGGGTTCCCGCCACGTGCCACTTCGAGTTAATTACGTAATTCCGTTTGTGTTAGAATTTCTAGTAAATCAAGTCCTTTTCATACGCGGATTATTTAGGTTTCTTTTGATAATCATTCATTTTTAATATAAAAAAAAAATCAAAATAAAAATGTATTTAATAATATTTTTATTTTAAAAATAAAAAATAAAAATGCGTTTTAATAACTATTTTTATTTTTATTTTAAATAAAAAATTATTGTTACTTTTCTTTTAAAAAGAAAAAAATGTTTAAAAAAGTATTTTTATTTTCAGTTTATATTTGTATTCTTGGTAATGCCAGGATACAATACATCTCGAACAAGACTTGAATTTGAAACCGCCTATATTGACATTGTCCAGATGTGTCCGAGATCATAAATTGCTTGAACATGGCCGAAACCTGTGACCACCCGGTTAGGGTTGAAGCCTAAAATTATCTGATCGAGGTTGGAGTTCAAGATTGCCCGGTTGGGACCAAAGCTCAAAATCACCCGGTCGAGGCCGAAACCCGAAACCACCTGGTCCGGGATGGAACTTAGGACAGCCCTCTAGGGGCCGAAAGCCGAGACCACCCAATAGAGGCTGGAATTCAGGACCGTCCAGTCGTGGCTAGAACCTAGGACTGCCTAGTAGAGGCCGAAATTCGGGATCGCCAGGTCAGGGCTAGTTCCCGTGAGAGCCCAATCGAAGCCGGAACCTAAGATAGCCGGTTGGGCCAGAATTCGGTGTTCGACATTAATCGAATATGAATTTGTTTAAATTTATTTGTAAAATTTTAAAAAAATATATAAAAAATAATAATAAAAATAAAAAAGATTACCAATGGGTGAAGACAGTGGAAATTGTGTTAAAGTTGAAGGTGGATCAGCTTGGACAAATGTTCAATCTACAATTGATATTAAACACAGTTTTGAAGGAAGGGCTAACGGTATGGAGAGGACATCTTCAACATCTGTTATAACATACCTTTTGATCCATTATCAACTACCCAAGGAAAATATGTAGGTGCATTGGAATCAGCCGAAACTCCAAAGCTATCATCTACACTAGCAAGTCATGATGGTGATGAAGATGGGGCCACCATGGGAAGCATCTTACTTAGAAAAGATGCAGATGATGAAGATTCTGAGTAAAAAAAAAGGTATTTTTCTATTCTACAGTGATTCTTTGGGCCATATTTTATGTATTATGTTTATTTATGTTTTCGCTTGGTTTTCCATTTCAGAAAGAAAGAGAGCTGCTTGATTGAAACAAATTTTGCATCCAAGGTTGTTCGTGAACTGAGAGTAGTTGTAAAAAATGGAAAGTGATGTCGTTTTGGAGCTTTTTGGGTATTTGATGGGATGCAATTTATATATATTTTATATACCTTAATACTTGATTTGAGCATGTTTTATTCACTTAAAATGGATTAATTTATATTTTTCTATGTTTTAAGTGTATTTGAGCTTAAAGGGATGAAAACTGAAGAAGCAGTGGCAAAACCGTAATTAACTGGACGTTGGCAGCAAGGCAGTGCAACCCAGGTGCAATGCCCAGGCGTCTGGATGGGCTCGAATCTGAGCGTTTAGGCTCATTTTTGTGATTTTTTAGCCCTAGGTTTTACTATAAATATGTTTTATCATTATTGTAAAGAGAGTGACCGTTTTTAGAGCAATAACAACAAAGAATTGAGATTTCTAACAATTATGAGTAGTTAAATCTCTTTTTTGGATAAGAGTATTATTCATTACTAAAGTACAAGGTGTGAGACTTGGTTTATAAGTTTTAATTCAATTTTAATTATTCAATTTATGTTCTTCCAATTTATTTGTTTATTATTCAATTCTCTTTTGATTATAATTTAGATCCGTTATAATTATTTGTGGATTGAATATTTGCTAATTAGGAATTCAATCGTATTAAATGTTCTATGTTTAGTAGCATTTTGATTTTAATAATTGCATGCTAAGCTTTTGTTAATTTCTTAGAAGAATGCAAAATAGATTAAAGTTTTACAACGTTTGTAGGACTTGTTTATTGTTGGTTGCTATTGTTCTTAATGTTGTTATGATTTAATTTAGATCACGTTGGTTTAGATATTTCAGAATTAGTATTAATTTACGATCGTATCTGAATTAATTAATTGTGAGAGTTAGAATAAAATTGGCCGTGATATTTTATTCAATCCAATATTGAATGATTATTTTTGGATATATTTTTGTCTGTGATCACCTGTTCTTTAGTAATTGAAGATACTCTGACCCAATGTTTTCTCATATTGTTATTTTCGATATTTATTAAATTGTTTTCTTTAATATTTGAATTTGTCAACATAAAATTCCCATTTTATCTTTTTAATTTTGCTTTAATTGGAATAGAAATAGTTTGATCATCAATCTCTGTGGAATCGACCTGAATTTGCTGTTACTACGGTAGTGTTTAAATTCAGTAATTAATTTTGGTGTTTACGACACGAATCAGTATTTACTATCAATTTCTCTGTCGTTTTAGAGCCAAACGACGTAATAAATTTCACAAGTGTAGTTCACACGTGCTTTGATCACAGAAGATTAACGGCAAATATGTTTAGTAATAA